>JAQFVV010000389.1:415450-716103 GCA_028023455.1 Epiperipatus broadwayi
AACCAGAATTGGGAGATATGGAAAGAGAATAGTCAAAAGAATTGGAGACTTAAAAGATGTGAGTTTGGAGAGGAATAAAAATAAAATGTTGATTAGTAAAGAGTGAGAATGTAGAAGTGTTGAACTAAGGACATTAAGAAACAAACAGGATTTAATTACATATATTTTAGAGTTTGTTAAAGTTGTTTTAATTATAAATTTATTTAATGCACATTGACTACATAAGTAATATTTATTAAGACAATAAACCCAAAGTATGTGCGGTTGAAAATGCGAAGGTAAGGACTTCTTCCAATGCGTAAGCTTGTGGTTAAGACCTGTAGAGGTCCCTACCTTCGCATTTTCAACCGCACATACTTTAGGTTTATTGCCTTAATAAATATTACTTAAAGTTGTTTTGTAAGGAAATGAGCATAAAGAAAAAAGAAGAATTAAAAGAAGTTTATAAATACTTTTCTGGAAGAAGATAGCCACAGATACATGAAAAAGAATGAATATTTTAACAGAGGTCTCTGGTGAGGTGGATTAGCTACTACTTCTGAGTTTAATAGGGATGATGATGAGTAAAAGTTGGTTATTGACATTTGCATTTTAACTTAATATTAAATAATTTAATGCACATTTAAAAATATAAAGTTTGATTTTATTGACTGTAATTCTATAATTAGATTTTCTTTTAAAATATCAATCAGGTAAATCCAACTTTTTTTATTGATTTGGTTCGACTTTGTCATTTTAATCCCTAACTTAACCATTAAAAAAAAAGGAAACAAAGAAAAAAAAAAGTTTTTAATAAAATAACTATATTATAACAAAGTTCAACATTTATGTCAAAATTATTTTTAGAAATTTAATTTTGATGTCATTTCAGTGGAGTATATATTTGAACTCACTGTAGATAAAATGTCAATATTAGATTTTTTTCTGATTTTACATATTAGCTCATAAATTACTGTTATCATATCTAAGCTTAAATTTTAATATAATAAAATATTAATACAAGTTAACTCTTTCACTTTAGTTCTTCTCTGTTTACTATAGTACGATCTACTACAAGTATGATTATTCAGTTGTTATCAAATGCTTACACATTTTAAAGTTTCTAGCTTTTCTTTTCATCAAGAAGATATGGAATTCAAAACTCTAATTAATTAGAATTATAGTACTTGCTGTTACCCATATTTTTTTCATTAATTCAAACTCATAAACGGACAAAATAGATGCCTATGAAAATACAAAGTTGAAATTATTGACATGGTTTTAGAACTCTTCAACTATGCAACCAGATTGGCTAGTGATTAAAAGCTTGGGTTTTTTGTTAATTTCAGGTTGTTGTATTGATAATACAAAGGGAATTAAAGTTAGTTATTTAAACCATAATTGCATTAGCTTCAGATTTAAATTTCAAGTAGCTGTTGGTAGAAACAGAAGTCATCAACCATTGTGTAAAATAGGATTAAACTGTATTACCATGAGATAAACTCTGGTTAATCAAGTTTACAGTAGCTGGAGCTAGAGATAGAAAGAGAAAAATTGTCATTGTTTAAGGTAAAATATTATTTTTATATTTTAAGTGTGTTTTAGAAATTTTCACACACCCCCCATAAGCATATAAAATCTACAGATTTAAAATAAAT
The DNA here is from genome assembly GCA_028023455.1 of Epiperipatus broadwayi. Lineage (NCBI taxonomy): Eukaryota > Metazoa > Onychophora > Udeonychophora > Euonychophora > Peripatidae > Epiperipatus > Epiperipatus broadwayi. Next base: position 417,088 of record JAQFVV010000389.1, read on the forward strand.
TACCATAGAAAATCTTTAAATTACATGCTTTCATTTTTAAATTATTAATGAGATATCTTAATTGTTCTTAAATAATCATTTTCATGGTATTTCTGATTTCATAACCATATTTGCATGTAAAATATAAAGATGTATTATTTTAATGCATGTCAAAGAAAGAAGGTTTACTATGACACACCAAACATGTGATCATCAAAGTGACAACAAAGAGATCCATCACTTTTCAACAGATTAGGGTTAGTGCATTTTTGAAGAAACAAATTTATTTGGGCAATGAAAAATATATCTAACTTAAGAATGGTAAATGGAATAAAAAAATTCTAAAACTATGAATGATGTATAGTAAATAAAACTAAATAAATAAATAAACAATGCAAACCATATATACTAAAATATAAAAATTATATTAAATTATTTCAATCATTGTATTAAATGATTAGAAAAAGTAAATGTATATTTGAAATATAGGACTTCTCTGAAATTTATTAAGTATATCTTTATATTATTTGTTGATTATTTTAATGTAATCATATTTTTTAATATGACTGCTTTGGCTGTTTTATATTGCTAAAACTATTAATATATGGTGTATCTGAACTTAATTCAGTCCCACATGGATATTTAAGTTAGATAGCTAGATTGGAAGACATATGGATGTCTGAAAATTTCAGAGTTTTTACTTAATAGTTATACATTAGATAAAGTGCTGGGCTCATCCTAGTATTTTTAATCTAAAGATTGAATATCCTAGCATCTCACTGAGGATGCCAGTAGCAGAAACCAGTCTGAGGTTGGGGGTATTCTACAAAGCTTGTTAAGAGTTTGTTTTGCGAGCTCTATATATAACATTTGTAAACACAAGCTTATTAAATTAAATCATGTGACATCTGACTTGATTTTTTTTGTAATTATATTTTTTGCTATGACGGCTTTGGCAATTTTAGATTGCCAAAGCTATTAATATATGGTCTATCTGAATTTAATTCAGTCCCACATGGATATTTAAGTTAGATAGCTGGATTGGAAGACATATGGATGTCTGAAAATTTTAGAGTTTTTACTTAATAGTTATACATTAGATAAAGTGCTGGGCTCATCCTAGTATTTTTAATCTAATGATTGAATAACCTAGCACCTCACTGAGGATGCCAGTAGCAGAAACCAGTCTGAGGTTGGGGGTATTCTACAAAGCTTGTTAAGAATTTGTTTTGCAAACTCTATATATAATATTCAATATTAGATGATGGAAATAATGTAACATAATTAATACTAAAATTCACCATCAGAAAGCTTCAGGCACATATTGACATTTTTGTCTATATTCATTGTAGTTGTAATGTGAATATTTATTATGAATTTGAGATCATCATTTGCATTTTCTTTTCATTATCCAAACACTAATTAAATATGCAACTTTTATCTTTTTATTATAATTTTTTTTTTAAAAATATTGAAGCTAGAGATATGCAAATATTTCTTATATATTTATGAAAAACTGTATTGGCCTTTAGCTATTGTCAGTTAAAGAATAAGTAAAACCAAACCCAATTTCTCATTATTTGTCAATGGTCCTATATCTATGGTAAAAGGAATGCTGTGGGAGAGATATTTTTGGAATCATTAATTGTTGGTTTATCTTTTTAATTATCATTTTATGAGACTTTTTGAAGGAGTAGAAGTGCAGACTATGGAATGCAAAGTCCAAAGTTTTTTTTACTTCCGTTACATGAACTTCTAATGAATTTCTATACAATAAGATATCCAATTATTTATTTTGTCTATCTATTTAACAATCTATTTATACATCAATTCCTCTAACTATATATATGTCTGCCTACTTAGCTATCCACCTAATCACATATACCCATTTATCTACATACCCATCTCTCTCTATTTCTGTTAATTTTTATATCATCATCATCATCATCATCCACCATCATCAATTCATTACATGATGAAGGTCTCTCCAAGTTCAATCCATCTTCCCGGATCTTTAGCTTCTCTTCTTCACATCATCCCTGCACACTTTCTTATTCCATCCATCCATCTATCCATCTCACATGTGGTCTCTTTCTAGGTCTTTTGCAATCTCTTGGAATCCAGTTTAAGATTTCCAATTTTTATGTATCTGTGTATATATGTATACATTTGCACATAAATTTCATATGAAAGAAGAGTAATTATGTTTTCAAAATATTTTTGAAAATATTTATTATTGTTGTTGTTTTTATTGTTGTTGTTATTTTTTATATATGTATTAAATGGATAGTGTATGTTTGCTATTATACGTTTAACAGAAACACGGTAGTGACTAATTAAAATGTAAAGCCAACTTTCTAAGTTATTAGTATGCTAAGTCTTCTGTTATCCTACTAGCCAAACTTGCCTAAAAGTCTATTAGATTCTTGTAATTTGAACGCGAAAAATTCATCGCAATAAATATTCAATAGATACGGAGAGTTATATATATATATATAGATAACACGTGAACATTTGCTTTTAAAAAAAAGTAAGATTCTGAGCGTCATTTATTAAATAAAACCGTTAATTTGTTATTGTCAATAGCTTAAAGAATTATCTATACATTTTGTAATATATATTAATAATAGTATTTTATTTTCGAATATATTAATTTAAAAAACTTAAAAGAAATTGTTTATCCTAGCTAGCTAAGTATCAATACTAAACAATTACATCCATTTATATTTTATGTAATTGTTTAGTAGTGATACTTAGCTAGGGTAGAGATTATTATTAAAAGCATTATCCGCCGACAGATATTTATCATAGTGAATAATCCCCTTCATTCTTTCTTTTTGGAATGATGTTGAAAAAGCCTTAGCGTTGCAGGTGGCGGCATCTATCTTGTATATTTTCATGCCTTGAACATATGGAGCAAATTACCAAGAAAATTTCAAAGTAAAAATATTTTTTACAATTAATTAAAAAACAAGTTGAATGTGTTTTTTAAAGTTATAAATATTAAATCCAGCAATTAATATTTACAAAATTTTTTTTAATACAAGTATATTGAAATATAGTGAACCTTAGATGTAATTAAAGAAGATTTGAACACCGACCTTCAAGCACCTTTCAGCTACCCACCCTATCTTAAATACCTGATACATGTGACTAAATATGTGAAAGAGATAAATGATCTCCAGTATAATATTTCCTGCTGAAATCAGCAGTCATCAATTGTTACAGATCACCATCTCCTTTACATATATACAATCAGTATTCAGTTTATATTAACATAGCATATCTTCAAACTTTAATGGACATACTTCACTCTTCTCCACCCTCCAGCTTTTTAACCATCCATATTATTGAAAATCTGATGATGGGATGTTCAAAGTCCTTGTTGATGCCAATATTGTCATATCCATGTTAACTTTAAATTTATCTGTCCCCTCTAAGTAACCACCTTAATATGTCCATTTTAAATATACAGAACTTCAGGCTGAATATTTGCAGTATGGCATCAACAGGGGTTTTGATCATTCCATCATCAGATTTTCAACAATATGGATGGTTGAAAAGTTGGAGGATGGAGATCATTTATTTTTTTCACATGGATTTAGTCATATATTATGGGTTATTTAAGATAGAATGGATTTCTGATGGGGGATTGAAAGACAGTGTTCAAATTCCCATTAATTACATCTAAAGTTCAGTATATTTCAATACACTTGTGTTTAAATATTACACATTTCAGCCAGAATTCTTCACATCTCTCTTCTGTATATTTAAATAGACATATTATGGTTCTTTATGTAAGGGGTGAGATTGACTTAAAGTCAACATGGTAATGATGAAAATTTTGGCATCAACAGGGTCTTTGAACATTCCATCATCAGATTTTCAATAATATGGATGGCTGAAGAGTTGTAGAGTGGAGAAAAAATTGAAGCTTGTCTATTAAAGTTTGAAGATTTGTTATCTTAATTTAAACTAAGCACTGATTGTATATATGTGTGGGAGATGATCTGGACCAATTGATGAGTGCTGTTTCAGCACAAAATATGTATATTGGAGATCATTTAACTTTTTCACATGGTAGTTATTTAAGATAGAATGGATAGAAAACATTTTTATATGCGTGAATATGAATTCCCGTGTCCACAACAAATTTAGATGTACCATCAATGAATCAGTGCCACTTTTCATCCCCATTTTTTTTGCCAATCCATATAATTCAAATAATGTATATATATAAACTTAATACAAACCTTTTTTAATATATATATATATAAACTTAATACAAACCTTTTTTAATATATATATATATATATATATATATATATATATACAAAACCATCTACAAAAATAATAATTTAGTAGTACATTTTAATATATATTGTACCCTTACTTCTTGATATATAAAATAGTTTAAAATACAACTAGCTCAGTTACATTATTATGCTTAATTAAAATTTGCATACCTATCTTTAATATACTTTTATATTATCACATCTTAATTAAATTTATTATCAATTATCCAAATCAATATAGTTCTAGATTATACTAATTAAATAAGTATTTATAAAATTATGAGACTGCGAAGTAAAGTTACAAAGTAATAAGCAGATTTACACTGAGTCAATATCTCCTAAGATACTGTCTCAATGGCATAAGAATACTACCACTACCTTATCATCTTACCACTACATCTATAGCATTCTTATGACTTTTAAATGAAATTAATTATCTTTAATAATACTAAAATAATTCCTAACTTTTAACTTAAAATATAATTAAATAATCTCAGGTTCTTCTCAGTTTTAAAATAATAATAACTCATGTAAATAAGTATGATGTGGGATTTTATATCAAACTTAAATACACCTAACTTATTTTAATAATAATAATAAATAATACTAATCTTAGAGTGTAATTTAATCTCATCTATTTATATTATATAATTAATCATTAAATGAATAAACAATCATATGTATATCTTTTATTTCATATTGGTATCTTAATTTTAGAATAAATCAAAATCTTATACTTAATAATCTGTGGCAGTAAACAATACTGTATTCTTATAATGTGCATTATAATCATCTTATGACCATTGCAATATTTTCTGTTCATGTCAATCAATTCTTATAAAATTTTAGCAAATATGTATTCATTCTAAATAATAATAAAAATCATTTGTACAAATATATATCAAATACGATTAAATTATACGCCCTTTAAAAAAATTAAAAATTATTTAATAACTCAAAAAAAATTTACTTTACGTAAGAAAATAAAAAAAAATAAATACAATAAAGACTTATTTCCTGTACTTAATGCAATTTTACCCAAACATATTAATAATATACATTTAAACTTTTAAAATAAATCTTAATTCTACTAAAGTCACTATTTTGTATTATCTCTACTATTATACTAATTAAGTCTTTATAATCCATATATACTTATTATTAGCTTAATAGTTTTACAAGTTAAGTATCGTAATTACAAATAGACTAATTATACTTCTTATGTACCTTATGTTTTATAATCCCGTCTGTCAAAACTATTTAATTTTCATAAATAAAACATTACCTTAGTATATGTTCTTCCAGAAAGTATCTTTCTTTTTTATTTCCTTCGATAAATTCCTATCATAAAAATATCTAATTTTAAAGAAAACAAACTCAAAATTTTTACCAAATTACTATTCTTTATCTAACTTTTCAATCTAATATAAGCTCCCTAAGTACTTAATATTTAATAATAAAAAAATAAGTTTTAATCTTTTCTAAAAAATAAAATAATTATAAGATAAATAATAAACAAATAATAGATATAATAAATTATTCACAATAATTATTCTAAGCTTACGTTTTGTATCATGCATATAAATATTAGTATTTAATAAAGTTCGTTGCTATAGTAGTGTTTCATAAAATACTACCATCATTCTACACCTATATGCTAAAAAATATTAATAAAAAAAAATTATACATATTAAAATATAGTCCATTCTGCTATCCAGTATTCTTGAATTTCACTAATAAAATACACTCCTATAAACATAGAATATCCGTGTTATATTAATATAAAAATAAATTTATGTAATTAATATATATTATTTTTAAGTTACTATTTAATAAATTACCTCTACTTTTTAATATTTAATAATATTTTAAATTTTATGTTAAATAAATAAATAAAAAAAATATATACATACCAGTGTCTTTTGTTCTATAAAATTCTAAAAAACTACTATAAATCAATACACTATTCCTGTTCCGTTGTACAGTGTTTCTTAAAGTTTATAATAAAAATATGTTTATTTTTTAAAAAAAAAAAACCAAAGAAAAAAAAAAAAAAAAAATAGTTTATAGGCTATCGGAGTTAAATATAAACACACTATTTATAAATACATTGAAAATTTTTCAACTTCTTGCTTGATTATTATTCCTTAAATATATCAGGTAAGAATACCACATAAATTGTCATAAATTTTATTATATTCATTTTAAAATCTTATACATTATTTTCTTTCAATTCATCTAGTCTTTTAAGAAAAACTTAAAAAGTATTTATTTAAAATACTACTTCTTATTCTTTCCTTAAGATTTTTACTTCTATAATTTGTCAAACTTTCTTTTACAATATTTATATTTCTTTAAAACTATTATAATAGAAATATAATTTACTTTTGACTATTTATATCCAAAATACTACTTTCTCCTCTTAGTTTTATTATAGGCGTTATTCTAGCATAAAGTTTCATATATTCCGATATTGAGGTCCATGATTATTTGTCGTATTGTTTCAATATTGAGCGAATAGGGAATTATTAAGTTTCTACTCATCTTATCATTAAAAATTATAAAATTATAACAACCTCTTTTTTACTATTTTAAGAGTTTATATTTAGCTATTTTCTATACAATTCTTAAAATTAATTACACCTCAAAATTAACCATATACCAAACCCATCTGATTGGGTTTAAACAATCAAATTTTCTAGCTTATTTACATATTTATCAACTCACTATTAAAAATAAAATAATATATTTAATATTTAATATTTATCAAATTCTTTTAAAATATTTTCGTTTATTTAAATCACTAAATTCTTTTGAAATATTCTTTCTCTTGATTTAAATCTTAACTTTTATAAGATTTAAAATAAACTAAATCTTTTAAATACGTTATATTTTTAAGAAATATTTTTAAAAATAGATCTAATATTTTACATTAATATCTTTATTTTTATCTCGGATAACTCACTATCATTTATAAATTTTAACATGATTTTTTTAAAATATTATGACTTTATTAACAACTTCCACGATGTGTGTGTATAACATCTGTTCTTTATAAAGTTTGTCTAAAATAAACTAAAATTGTTTTTAAAATAAATATTTATTTAAATAAAAAGATATTATAAAGATTTTAAAATAATTATTTGATATGATTAAAATAAATATTAATCTCAATTTAAATACTTATAATTTAAAATATTTTATTCACTTTTAAATATATTTAAATTAAATAAATATCTTTGTCTAATTTTAATTGTCTTTTAAATACTTTGCTTTAAACATTTTTATTAAATTTATTAATGCAGTATTACATCATAATCATCATCATTTTAAATATTTCTCAATACAACAATTACAAAATACTCATAGATTGTTTAATTAAACTTATGATAACATTAAAAAAAGTTAAATAATTTTAAAATACTTCTTAAATTCAAAATTTTCTACTAGATTAGCACAAAACTTAAATGGTGACCCATACAAAAGGGCACAATATATATTGCAATATGATTATTATATCAAAATCTAGAATATAAACTATGAAATATGGAAATCACTTTTTGGATGTCCTTAATAAAATTTCACATAATTATGGTAGCAAGTAGGTTTTACAATACATATTTATAAAGTTGCAGTAAATATTATTTAATATTTGAATGCAGGTTTCCAGCTTAATCCATCACAATATTATCTTCACTTGTCGTAATAAATAAATATTTTGCAGGAGAATATTTCTTTAAATTATATTTATTAAATTATATTTATTAAAAATTATAAAATATTTAACAGGAGAAATATATTCGTTTCAAATGTTACTTTCGTAATGATAGTGGTCTCCAGGGTTATGTTTAGGAAGAGAAAAGAGTTTGCATGATTTTTAATATTACATGCTTTTATAAAATAATTAAAATATAAGAAAGTCATTTAAAATCATTCATACATTAAGCATTTTACAGATATATTTTATATTTCATTTTTATGAAATGAATCACTTTCAATTTTTCATCATATTTATTAAATACTTTGAATGTAAGTTGAATATTTCATTATCCCAAATTGTAGAAGTATTTTTTTTTTTCACAAGAGGAGAAAACAAAAACAGATAATAAATCTTTTTTTTTTCAAGCTGTTTCAGTTCACAAAATAATGTCTTTTATTAAAATAGCAGCACAAATAAATCTTTCAGTGAAGTAAAATATTATTACTATAAAATTAAATATTATCTTTTGTAGACTTAAAATAAATTCTTTTAAACATCTGATAAAACATACTCATCGTAACAAATTATAAGTCTTTATCCTATGAATTAAAATTTCTTTACTAGGAGTAAATATTTGAAATGCAGGCAGTCTTCACAAACCTGGAGATTAATTGTAAGTATAGGAAATTTGAACGCAGATTTTCAAGCACCCTTCAACTATCCACACTATCTCATTCCACTGGTACACATGACCACATACATGTACAAAATATAAATAATCACCAATATACGTATTTCGTGCTAAACCAGTACTCATCAGTTGGTCCAGACGACCCATTAAAGTATGAAGATTTGCTATCTTAATATAAACTGAGCACTGATTATATATATGTGTGTGGGAGATGATAATCTGGACCAAGTGAGGAGTGCTGGTTTAGCACGAAATACATATATTGGTGATTATTTATCTTTTCTACATGTGTGTGGTCATGGGTATCAGTTGTATGAGATAGTGTGGATAGTTGAAGTGTGCTTGAAAATCTGCGTTCAAACCACCTATACTTACTAGAAGGAAATAAATTCTGGATAATATTTGAATTGAAATGAGTGCTTTAAATAAAATAACAGGAAATTATTAATATTTTAAGTGGCATTATTGTTGCTAAGAATTTTAAATTTAAAATAGACATTCTGGCTTGCCTTGAAATTGACAATAGCTCTTTCTTTGTTATAATGACGACAACAATAATAATTGTGTTTTCCAAGACTTATCATTAAACCGTTAATTTATAACTTCTTCCTTGATTAGTTTGAATCCCTGATCTAGTCTAACTAGGGAAATTACCGACTAAAATTTAATTATTCAATTTTTAAAATAAATTAACTTTATCTAGACAATTAAAAATTAATGTTAAGAACACTTTCTGGTACAAATAAAATGATTACTTAAAATTACATACTGCAGGATAAAACAAAATATTCCATAATGAAATTTACATTCTATTAAATAAAACAAACATTACAGATAATGTTGAATACATTTATTTATCAATAAATTTAATCTAGACAAGTCTTTCAGAATAGATTTAAATTAGACATTAAATATTTTTTAAAAAATAAATAATATTAAAATTAAATATATTTATTTATTCATTTAACATTCACTTATCTATTAATTTAAAAATATTATATTTAATTATTACTTTTATTAAACTTTTGTATTAACTGAAATACAGGCTTATTATATACCTGTATCAATATATGTAATACACAGGTTATATGAGCACAGACTTTCACACGATCCACTAATCACCATTCTATCTCATATCACTGATACACTTGAACACATATATGTCGAAAAGATAAATAATCACCAATGTACGTATTTCATGCTAAACCAGCAATCATCAATTGATCCAGATTATCATCTCTACACATATATACAATAAGTGTTCAGATATATATTAAGACAGCAAATCTTCATATTTTAATGGACATGCTTCAATCCACTCCACACTTCAACTTTTCAATCATCCATCTAATTGAAAATCTGATGATGGAATGCTCAAATGTTACCCTGAGGCTGAGATTCTTGTCACACTCATGTTGACCTAAAGTTAATCTGACCCCTCATGTACAGGACATAATCCATTTAATACATATACAAGGGATGGGCAGACATCTCTACTATTTAATAACTGAAATACAGGTTTATTATATACCTGTATCAATATATGTAGTATATAGGGTATATGAACACAGACTTTCACATGACCCAACACTCACCATTCTATTGATATAGGTATATAATAAGCCTGTATTTCAGTTATTACATAGTAGAGATGTCTACCCATCCCTTGTATATATATATTAAATGGATTATGTCCTGTACATGAGGGGTCAGATTGACTTTAGACCAACTTTAGGTCAACATGGATGTGACAAGAATCTCAGCCTCAGGGTGGTCTTTGAGTATTCCATCATCAGATTTTCAATTGGATGGATGGTTGAAGAGTAGGAATGTGGAGTGGATTGAAGCCTGTCCATTAAAGTATGAAGATTGACTATTAATATATATCTGAGTACTTATTGCATATATGTGTGGAGATGATAATTTGGACCAACTGATGATTGCTGGTTTAGCATGGAATATGTATGTTGATGATTATTTATCTTTTTGACATATATGTGATCAAATGTATCAGTGATATGAGATAGAGTGGTGTGTGGTGAGTCGTGTAAAAACTGTGCTCATAAACCTTTGTAAGTAAATGAATTTAAAATATCTCACTCTAATATTACGTAAAAATTAAAATGAACTAATGTATTATTGATTTAATTTAAGTACCAGTAAATCACAGTATAGGGTTTGAACCTGATTTTATAATTTTAAAATTGATGTGAGCTTATAAACATTTTAGGTGATTTAATCACGACTAACGTAATACCACTCACTAACTTTAAAATTCATTAAATTAACATTCTATACTAACAAATATGTTAGTTTTTTTTTCATATGTCAAAGTGTTGACCGGGAAGTGAACACGAGCCAGCTGCTTGGAAGGCAGCTATGCTAGCCACTAGGCCACCAATGTTCTACAAATATGTTAGTTTAAAATACTTTAGCATAAGTTTTTATTTAAGCTTTAAAATATAATTTAAGTTATCAAAATTATTCACAGCCATCCAATTAATAAAATTATTCATTACAAAATTAAACTATATATATATTTTTTTAGATATTTTAGCACAAAACTTGGTTTGGAATTTAGCTTCTGACAAAGCTTAAGGTCACAATGTATAAATTTAAGGAATTATTATAATAAATCATGTCTGCCCATCCTTGCATATGTATTAAATGGATTATGTCCTGTACATGTGGGGTTCAGATTGACCTTAGGTCAACATGGGTGTGACAATAATCTCAGCCTCAGGGTGGCCTTTGAGCATTCCATCATCAGATTTTCAATTGGATGGATGGTTGAAGAGTTGGAGTGTGGAGTGGATTGAAGCCTGTCCATTAAACTATGAGGATAGTCTATCTTAATATATATCTGAGCACTTATACTATATATGTGTGTAAAGATGATAGTCTGGACCAACTGATGATTGCTGGTTTAGCATGAAATACGTATATTGGTGATTATTTATCTTTTCAGCATATATGTGTTTAGGTGTATCAGTGTTATTAGATAGAGTGGAGAGAGCTGGGTGGTGTGAAAGTCTGTGCTCATATACCCTATATTACATATATATAGCCACAGGTATATAACAAGCCTGTGTTTCAGTTATTACATTTTAGTAAGTTGTTGCAGATCATGTTATTATGATATAGTTCTAATATTATGAGGCAATAGATTTAGCTTCTAGGACTTTATTTCCTCTTTGAGTATGTAATAATAAGGAGTATTTTTCCATTTGAGATCTCAGTCGTAGTTTAATTAACATATTTATATTGATGAAATTTTGAGTTAGAATGTATGAATAAATGAAGCTCATCTATTTTATATATATATATATATATTGTGGCAACCAAAATTTGGTATAATTTCAGTATTTGGTATAATATCAAGCATAAAATTTTTATTATTATTTTCTTATTAGTTTTAATATAGGAGGTGCATTAACCTAAAAACTTGAAATAGGTTGCTATGGCAATTAATGTTAAAGCAAGAAATGTGCTATTATGACGACATAAATTTACAAATTAAATTTATTCATTTAAAATATGTATGTAAATATTTTTTTTTGATAAAGTTATTATTGTTTTCTTATTCTATATATTTTATTTCCTGCATTTATAAGTAGTAGTTCATAAACAGTACATAAAATATTTAATATCCTAAATGGGTATGATGTTATGTTTATATGATGTATGTAATATTTTATTGGAATAATACTTATAAAGTATATATTTTCAGTGTTCCGATAATATAATGTAGATTGTTTTAGTTTGTATTATGTTAAAGAATATTATGTTTTTAAACTATAAATATTATTTGTTATATGTAATGATTGTAAAATATAATTTTTGATTTTGAGCTTGAAAGATCTTGAATGCGCTAACCCTGATATTTAATTTTAATTTTTCTAACTTCACCAACAAGCATTCGAAGCACCAGTATAATTGTTATTATTATTGTAAAAAAATTAAGCATCGAATACAGGGTAATGTTGGTGTTAAAATGAATGAAGAGCATTACTTTAGTTTTGATGTTGTCAATTGTAAGTGGTTATAAATAAGCCTGAATGATTCAATGTCCGAAGTTCTGACTTTCATAAAAGTAAATCTAATTTTTTTTTTATACAATTTTTTTAAAATTTATTTTGCAAGTATTTGCTTCATAACAATAAATATGTTGGAGTAGAAAGAATTAGATTTACCAAGGAAACAGGACAGGATTATTGAAAACTTGGTAAAGAAAGGAAAAAGTATTTATAATATTCAAATTTGACTTGATAATTTCCCTATTGAAAATGATTATCATATGTGAACAAAACATTTTAATAATGAAATATAGAATCTCACAACATACTGCTAGATATAAGAATTGTTCCCATCTGCAGATATAATTTTATAACTCAAAAGGAGTACTTTGACATATGATTTACACTAGTTTACTTTTTAAACTTCTTCTTCTTCTTTTCTATCTTTTCAAATGTATTATCAAATTTTATAAAGTCAAAAAACTTCACATAAATATATCGGAGAGACTTTCTTGTCAAAAAATAATAGAATAGAAAATATTAAGTTTACTTTGGAAAAAGAAAATAATAATAGTATTGAATATATGGATGTAAAGATTTGTAAATTTTATAAAAATAATAAAATTAGAATAGAGACTGAGGTTTATAGAAAAAAAATGTAGGTATACTGGGATATTGATTTTAAATGCAAAGTTAATATCATAAACAATAGAATAATGAGAGCATTTAAATTGTGTTCAAATGAATATAGTTTAGATAAAGAATTAAATTGTATAAAAAAGGAATGTATAATAAATGAATATCCATATAGAATTATAGATTATTTGTTTTCTACAAAAAATTTGAATAAAATTAGAAACGGTATTTGTATGAATGTTTATAAAAATAAAAATGTAAATAATGAAACAATTAAAGAACATGATGGTAATAAAGACGAAAATAAATTTTTTTTTATAGATAATAATATTTATATTGGTTTTAAGTTATCTAAATTTGTATTTTTAAAATTAAATGAATTATTAAATAAAATTAATAAAAAATACTGTATAAATATGAAACCTGTATACAAAAAGAAGAGAACTTTAAGATCTTAATTTGGAATTTATCATTAACTTTAAGATCTTTGATTAATCATAAAGAATTTAATATGCTTGAAGCTATGAATTCAGTGTATTTAATTAAATGTTTGAATTGTAAAAACAATGTATTCTATATTGGAACAAGCAAGAATAAATTAAAGACCAGACTATATCAGCATATGATTGATAAGAAATCTGCTATCTTTGTCATAAATTGGAAACAGGACATAAAGACTATGAAATTCGACTTTTGGAATGTATTGGTAATTACTTTGAAAGATTTAACAAAGAGAGTATTTATATAGAACATTTAAATCCTAGTTTAAATAAAATGTTAAAGTAGTTTATATATTTATACAAAGGAATTGACTGTTTTTATGTGAATATTTTTTCTTTTTGATGTTAAAAATTTTTCTCACTTTGTAAGGAGATGTTATGTTATACAATTTTTCCATTTTTTTTTGGTTTATAGGTATTTTATTTTATTTTATTTTTATTATTTTATTTTATTATTATTATTATTTATTATTTTCTTTTTTATTTTATTTTCTTTTTCTTTTCTTATTTTTTATTTTTATTATTTTTATTTTTATTATCTTTAATGTTGCTTTTTCTCTGTTTTATAGAACCTTGATAAAGTCCCTATTATTATTGAAAAATGGACGAAACGTTGGATATTTATATTGTATTTATGTAGTTTATATAATGTATATCAATAAATTTTTTGAAAAGAAAGTCTCTCCGATATATTTAGAAGTTTTTTGACTTTATAGTTTACTTTTACATCATTGTAGTGTCATAAATAGAAATTGGTGTCTGTTTATTCATGATGCTATTATGATCTTAAATATTTGCTAAATGAAGGATCAAATTTAATACTTTACACATATTGGGATTTATAAATATGTATTGTTTTGGATAATTGTTTGTGATATTTTTACTTTGCCTGTATTAGAAAATGTCATTAAAGTACTGCTTATGGGATAGACATTGAAATTATTGTATTTCTTTAAAGTGCCATATAGGAGGATGGTGATCATGTCATATATTAAGGTGTACTTTATTTATGCATTTATTGGTATAATATTTAAGATTTGAAATACAGGCATTCTTATACCTGGAACTTAATTGTAAATATAGGGGATTTGAACTCAGACTTTCAAGCCACGTTTAGCTATCCAGATTTTCTCATACTATTGATACACATCTAGAAAATATAAATATCACCAGTATAAGTAGTATGACATAGTGTGGATAGTTGATGGTTGCTTGAAAGTCTGAGTTCAAATCCCTTATATGTGGTATAATATTTATAAATATTATTGATTGTTATATCATAAATTGCCTAATTGTTTGTTTTATACATGTGACAATAAAAGGAAGTTAAATATAGCTTTAATTTGTGTTTATATCCTAAATATTTGAAACTTTGATTTGAAATATTATATGTTTATTCTTTGACTGCAAATTATTTTTGGATATATCTGGTCTAAGTACTGAAAATTTGAAATAATTATGATCATTGATATGTTATTTGGAAAATAAGGTGAATGAATCAATAAATTTATATATATATATATTGTGATGATCGCACATACTGCAATCACACATGTATATATTTAATATTAAACAATATTAAATATTGTAGTTTTCTTTTCGAAATAGAAAAAAAAACAATTAAATAAAAGAATTAAACTAATGAAGAAAGAAAATGTCGTAATTAATTACCATAATGAAATAAAAAAGAGGGAAATGGAATCGAACAAGATTCTTATCTTTTACCCTCCAAAGTTGATATTTTGAAAAATATAAGAAGTAAAGTTAGAAAATATTGAAATCGTATAATGGGTTTAAAATCAAAGTGAGAAAGGAAATATAAATGAAATAGGAATAAAAATGATTTATAAAAAAAAAAAAGAAAAGTAAAAATTGAGGAGTTTAAATACAATTAGAAATAGAATTTAAAATGGGACAAGAGATAAAGATCTATTCCAAAAAAGTACACATTTTGACGAAAATGAAATGCATGTGTGAAAGTATGTATAAAGAGAGCAATGTTTAATGCATGTCAAATTAATATAATTTTATTAAAAAAAAAGAAAGAAAAGAAAATAAATAAATAAATGTAAAATATTGCTATGAAATTATATGAAAAAGTAAATTTGTATAAGTTGTTGAAGGCATCTTAAAGTGAAAGGTGTAAAAGGAAAGCTATAATGAAAGAATTTGGAAAAATGCATTAATGAATTAATTGTACGGGGATTTCATGTAGAGACTTCGGTAGGGACACTGCTCTGATAAGAAGCAGATTAAATATAGCAGAAAGCAGATATGAAAATTTAAATTTGAAAAGAAAAAAAACAGAAAGCTGACTAAAAGGACCTTGACTTAGAAGACTGAACACTATATGAACATGAAAATAATTTACAACATAAGTGAAGCTTCAAGGATGTGTGGCTAAGGGCCCTCACAATTGCTGGCTGATTCAGACCCACCATGCTCATATGATCACCTCACCATGTAACAACTGCCGGTGTAGCTCCTGCCTGATGATTCGCCTGCCATGCCCTTGATGATCTAGTATGGAGATTTCACTATGGATATAAGAATTTCTACAAACCAAATCCATGCCTAATAGTGGCCATCTCTGCTAAAGAAATGGAGGGGTTCCACATGATGGTCAGCAGGACATTAACTCATGTCGGAGACAAAGAAAAACCTAGGTAAATTACATAACACACCTATATAAAACACATGTGCACATACTCTTGATTTAAAGCAATTGCAAATTCCAGATATTAAGGAGATAGACAGTAATCAGACTCTTTCTAATACTTGGAATGACAATTGTAAATGAATAATTTATTGCCGTAGATTATAATCATTTATAGGATTTAACCCATACACTTAATCGTAGCGTAATATATTCAAATGATTTTTTTTATTGTATGTAAATATTTCAATTGATTTCTTTTTGTTATTTATTTATTATATGAAATATTCCTTAATTATTTTGTCTGTTTCATCACATTTCTTCACCATTCCAAATAGTTAATATACCCAGAGGGGTTTGGGTTATAAGTATTACTTCATTTTGAGTACTTAGTAACACGTGAGTCTAGGGGTACAACATTTCTGATCCCATTAAAATTATAATTTATCCAAGTGCTGTAATTCTTTAATAATTTTAGCAGTCGAGAGATGTTTGATTGGGAAAGATAACCTGGGGCAATATCCATATAGACACAGGTTCAGTCAAGTATGGCTATAGATTCGTTTATGTCCATATGTTCTCTTTGCTTGCGGTAATGGAACGTGGATGATTTGAATTTAAGAATCCATATTATATATAAATAAAAAGGAACGTCTTTCGATCATTCATTCCGTTACATTTTGAGGGCCAGTGCAGGATCTATTGATGTGCAATTGGTAATCACGTGTTGGTTAAATTTTGTAAAATAAAGTAAATATTTTAAAAAAAATATATAAATTTAGTTTAATAAATCAGAGTGGTGAGGAGTGAAGATGAGGGGGATAATTTTTTTTTTTGCACTTTGTAATACTTTATATATGTATTTCGATGTCAAATGTGTAGAAAGGATAGAAAGAAGGGGGGGGGGATTTAATATAAAGAAAGCTTTTGAACTTTCATTGCGATGCATTTAATGTAAGAAAAGAAGTATTCAAATATAATTGTAGTGATCAAAGAAAGATTATCTAGATGTAATTGTCGTTAATTAGAAATAAACTAGTTAAGTTAAAAAGAATTAAAATAAAGTTTCAGGAAGGTTTTAATTATAAATAATAAAATAGTTGCATATGTAAGTTAAGTTGAAGGAAATATATATGTGTGCGATTCTAAAATAGTCGCGTATTTCAGTTAAGTTACAAAATTAATGTATGTATGATTTCATAGCCGTAACGATAAAGTAATCAATAAAGTACAAACAAAGTGTGTAACACAGGATCTTAGTAAGTTGAAAAATATATATGTGTATGATTTTTTAAAAAAAATAGCCTTAACAATAAAGTGATCAATAAATGATACACTTAGTATTACAGTATATCAGAAACAAGGATTGTTTGAATTATAGTTAAAATATGAAAAATATATAATCACATCACTTACTTAAGTGAGGTGAGTAAGAGTTTACATACATAGTGAAATAGAGGGCAGCCATCAAAGTAGGGCAGGCAGTCAAAAATGAATCTAGGGCAGGTAGACAAAATGGTGAACCAGAGCACGGGTGTTTGGATTGATTAGCGTTCTAAATGCTAATAATCCTATAATAAAGAACCAAATAGCAAATCAAAATAGAAAGGAAAGAATCAGTAGAGAAATAAATAAATAAATATATCAAGAAATGTTAAGTAAAAATTATACCTATGCGTACAAGGTCCCAAACTAAAATGGACCATCAAGTAAATGAAGTTAGAGAAATGGATGAAGATAAGGAGAGGGACCCAGGGGATATCACACAAAGGGAAGTGAAAGATAAAATAGGCCTTGGTGATGTGATGAACATGCTCATGCAAATGAGAATGGAACAACAGCTGTTTATGAAGGAATGCCAGGACAGGGAAGAAAGAAGGATGGAAGAATGGTGTGAGAAGGTAGCAATGGAAAATAACAAAAGAATTGCTGAAGCCATAGAAGAAATGAGGAGTAACTTCACCAAGAAATCAGATGATGCAAAGGATCCGGGAATGGACAGGAAAGGGAAATTAAGTTGGATGAAAAAAAAGGCATAGAACCATGTGAGTGTGAGGAACTAGATAGGGCAGAGAGTGTAGAGATAAGATCAGCATATTCAGATCTGAGAGTAAACATAGGGCAGCCGGAAGTGGAAATAAGGAAGTCTAAGAGGAGGAATTTGAAATGATTAGATTAGAAAATAATAGGATGCTGGTGAATATGCAGTGGAATATAAGTCAGGTAGGGAGATTAGTGGAAAGGTTAGAGTCTAAATTTGAAGAGAGGATAAGGTCAGCCAGTCACAGTGCAAAGACAGAAGTAGAAGGCATTGAACCAAGAGACACTGGCAGATATATAGACAGGGGCTATGAAAATCACATAGATAATTTTATCGGGTTTCATCAGTTCTTGAAGATACAAGTCTTCTCAGGTCACCCACGAGAAAGCCCTTTAGAGCACGTGGGGAGCCTCGAAACATATTTCAAGTTCAGCAGGATGAATGAGGAGGCCAAGATAGCAGTGGCCTGCAGTCATTTGCAGGGCGAATCACACGTGTGGTGGAACTCCCTGTTCCAGAAGCCTACAACATTCGCTGGATATCATAAAGCTTTGGGGACCAGTTAATGGAGTGAGGAACTCCAAGAAAACATGTTGCATCAGATAGAACAGGAGAAATGGAGACCGGGGGAATCATTTACAACATTCTTTCACTGTCAATGGCCAAGTTATGGATGATGACATCTAATCCATTATCTCAAATGCAAATAATTTAAATGATTAGACATGCTTTCCTGAGAGACATTGAACAGATACTGATTAGTACAGAGAGGAAAACAGTGGATCAGATTTCTGAGTTCCTAAACACATTGGATAGCACCAGGGCCGATCAGAGGGAAGAGGGATATAAATCTAGACTGCCTCCAAAGAAACCACTTGTAATTAAAAATGGTTGGGATCCTAGTAAAGGGTGATGGGAAGAAAGAAGGAATTTTACAGAGTGGAACCCAAGAGTGCAGGAAGATGAACATAGAGCAGAGACTGAGTGGAAGTGTCCATATGAATGGACAGAGGATAGGGAACATAGTCATCAAAATCCCCATCCCAGAAGAAGCAGATATGAGCTCAAAGAGAGACAACCTCCAGATAAAACATAATTACAATTATAAGACACGGACGGATTCACTGGTACAATATTGGAAATGGACTAGATTATTGGAAAATGGACTTATGATGATAAGGGGAAAAATAAAAATAATGATAATATAAGGGACGAATGAGTTAATAAATGGCCAAACAGTTTACAAGGAACACTTTACCCAAATTGAGACAAACCATCAGTTAGAGAGAGTAGTGAATGAGATCGTAGATAGAGGCAGGAGGTATGTAGGGATAGATGTTTTGGTAGGGATCTTATTGTAAGCCATCTCTGTTATATATTCATGCGTGAGTTTTGCAGTGAACCAGATGTTATTAGATAGGGAAGACAGGGACGGAGATCCATTTCTCATAGAAACACTCACTGGATTGAAATTACTAGTTAGATATTTGATAAATATCGTGAGTCAGTGAAATATAAACCAATGTACAGGGAAAGAACCCCTTATAATGAGTTGTCAGTAAATATTCTGAGCTCATGGATGAGCTGGATAAGAAATGCCAGTCATCAAACCTATCTTGGTATAGTGATCAGAGTTGTCACATAGTTAGAAAAAAGGAATGTAATTTGCCTGGTCACCTCTCTAGGAATATTCTCATCATCACTTAACCAAGATTAGGAGGAGCTTTCAATCCATTAAATTTTTTTTTCAAGAAAAAAATTTTGAAGGAGGGCACCGTGTAACATGATGATTGCACATATTGCGATCACACATGTATATATTTAATATTAAACAATATTAAACATTGTAGTTTTCTTTTTGAAATAGAAAAAAAAAAACAAATAAAAGAATTAAACTAATGAAGAAAGAAAATGTCATAATTAATCACCGTAATAAAATAAAAGAGAGGGAAATGGAATCAAACAAGATTCTTATCTTTTACCCTCCAAAGTTGATATTTTGAAAAATATAAGAAGTAAAGTTAGAAAATACTGAAATCATATAATTGGTTTAAAATCAAAGTGAGAAAGGAAATATAAATGAAATAGGAACTTAAAAAGGATTTATGAAAAAAAAAGAAAAGTAAAAATTGAGGAGTTTAAATAAGATTAGAAATAGAATTTAAAATGGGACAATAGATAAAGATCTATTTCAAAAAAGTACACATTTTGACAAAAATGAAATGCATGTGTGAAAGTATGTATAAAGAGAGCAATGTTTAATGCATGTCAAATGAAAATAATTTTATTAAAAAAAAGACAGAAAATAAAATAAATAATAAATAAATGTAAAATATTGCTACGAAATTATATGAAAAAATAAATTTGTATAAGTTGTTGAAGGCGTCTTAAAGTGAAAGGTGTGAAAGGAAAGCTACAAACAAAAGGATCAAGATAATGAAAGAATTTTGGAAAAAGACATTAATGACTTAATTGTACAGAGAGTTCATGTAGAGACTTCGGTAGGGACCCTGCTCTGATAAGAAGCAAATTAGAATATAGCAGAAAGCAGACATGAAAATTTAAATTTGAAAAAATCAGAAAACGGTGTAAAAGGACCTCAACATAGAAGACTGAACACTGTATGAAATTTGCAACATAAGTGAAGCTTCAAGGATGTGTGGCTAAGGGCCCTCACGATCGCTGGACGATTCAGACCCACCATGCTCATACGGTCACCTCACCTTGTAACAACTGCCAGTGTAGCACCTGCCTGATGATCCACCTGCCATGCCCTTGATGTCCTAGTATGGAGGTATCACTACAGATATAAGAAGAATTTCACAAACCAAATCCACACCTAATAGTGACCATCTCTGCTAAAGAAGTGGAGTAATTCCACATGATGGTCAGCAGGACATTAACTCACATCAGAGATGAAGAAAAACTTAGGTAAATTACATAACACACCTATATAGAACACATGTGCACATACTCTTGATTTAAAGCAATTGCAAATTCCAGATATTAAGAAGATAGACAGTAATCAGACTCTTTCTAATACTTTGAATGATGACTGTAAATGAATAATTTATTGTCATAGATTATAATCATTTATAGGATTTACCCCATACACTTAATCGTAGCGTAATATATTCACATGATTTTTTTTATTGTATGTAAATATTTTAATTGATTTCTTTTTGTTATTTATTTATTATATTAAATATTTTTAAATTATTTTGTCTGTTTCATCTCATTTTCTTCGCCATTCCAAATAGTTAATATACCCTGGAGGGGTTTGGGTTATAAGTATTACTCCATTTTGAGTACTTAGTAACATGTGAGGCTAGTGGTATGGCATTTGTGATCCCATTAAAATTATAATTTATCCAAGCACTGTAATTCTTTAATAATTACAGCACTCGAGAGACGTTTGACTGGGAAAGATAACCTGGGCAATATCTGTATGGCCACAGGCTCAGTCAAGTATGGATATAGATTCGTTATGTCCATATGTTCTCTTGCTTGCGGTAATGGAAGGTGGATGATTTGAATTTAAGAATCTGTATTATATATAAATAAAAAGTAACGTCTTTCTATCATTTATTCTGTTACAATATATATATTCAATTACTTTACTATGAATGTTATAGAAGTAGCATTAACTTTTTTGTACTTTAAATAGTGATATGTGTTAAATAGTGACATTTTCGTTTCACATAAATTTTATTTGTCATATCATCATCAACCATTATCAATCCACTGCAGGATGAAGGTCTCTCCAAGTTCAATCCATCTTCTCTGATCTGTAGCTTCTCTTCTCTGCACATCAGAGTGTATATCACAATAATTTATTGTTTATTTGTCGTAGCTTCTCTTCTCTGCACATCAGAGTGTATATCACAATAATTTATTGTTTATTTGTCATTATATATTATATATATATATATATATATATATATATATATATATATATATATTATTATTATTATTAATACATTTTAAATTCATTTAAAAAATAATCTTGGTTTAGTTGTCATTCAATTAACAGTGCAAAGCCATTGGCTAATAAAATTTTGATACATAGCAATCATGTATTGATTTAGTGTACAATAAAGAAGCATGTGTATTATTATGTATTATTTTCTTTATAATAAATCTGGTAAATTATCATTTAGCTCGATATACGTTATTATATAATAATTAATTAATTAATTTGGTATTGTTTGATATTTAATAATTAATTAGAAGGTCATCATAATTATTTTATCAGTTATATGCAATAGCTATTTTTGAATAAAGGCATATCTGAGCTAATTCGTTAGTTTATAAAGTGTAAATATATTATTTAGGGTAAGAAAAGGTGATTATAATTGGATACTTGCATATTCTTTTTAAATTTTTATTTATTGACTGTATATTACAGTAACTTTGTATTTAGTTAGTAAAATGGTAATCTTATTATATTATAAAATTGGTAATTATGTATATTGAAATGGGTATTTGAATTCCATTAGAGAGAATGGTTTACTTTGTTTAGATTTAAAGCTCATTGGTACAGATTGTAGAATTAATTTAAACATTAAGCTTTTAATGTTATCTTTTGATTATTATAGACTATTAAAAATTATATACCTATGAAGGTAATTATAATTTAGAATTTAATAACTTGGCTTTATTGATTTGAAGGATAATTAGTTGTGATTTGTTAATCATTAAATAAGAATCTTTCACTTATTTCATGTTGTCATGATGGATATTGTAACTTGTACAGTTATTTCAGTTATTGACTTTCATTATATATTATAAGTTGGCATATGGGATGAGGTATGTTAGATGAATCAATTTTATGTTTTGTATTTTATAATAGTTTTGTATTGCAGACTTTTTATTCCATTATAATTTGATGGTGTAAATTTTATCTATTTTAATAAGAATAGATTAATGTACATAAATCTGTAAGATAACATAACCATTTACCAATACTGAAATATTTTATCCCATTACAATGGATTTATCCTGCAAGGACATATATTCCTATTAAGGAGATAGTATTGCTCCATTTGCTTTGGTTTTATTTTTATTTTTATTAGCATTATTTTCCTTTTCTTTAATTATAATTGGTAATCAATTATTGAGTTATATTTCACCTTCTTGCAATTGATGTCATAAGTTTGTAGGTTATATTAATGTCTTTATTTCCTATTCTTGTTGGTTTCATTCTGTTACACATTGTTATCAAATTCATAGGGCATAATAAAGTTATTTTTCTTATCCATTCATGACTCAGTTTTATTCTGTTACAAATGTCGTCCAGAACTGTGGGGCCTTAAATAAGAATCTTATCCTACTTTTGTTCTGTTACAAATGATGCCAAATGTTTAGGCTAGATTTATATTATAAATGGTGTCTCAATTCATGAGGCATCATACTAATGTTTTCCTATTCTTGCCCCTTACTCTCATTTTTATTCTGTTACAATATAACCATCAGAAACCAGTCAACACTTAGACAATCCCAAGAATTTCCAACTGTTGTCAAGCTAACCTCCTTTTAGCAGTAGCGGTGTAATCCCAACTTAGACAATTCCACTATAAATAACAATCAAGAATTTTAAACTGTTGTCAAGGCAACAAAATTTTTGATTGTTATTTATATTGGGATTGTCTAAGTAGGGATTCCACTTCTATTGCTAAAAGGAGGTTGCCTTGACAACAGTTTGAAATTCTTGATTGTTATATATATAATACAAACAAAATGTCCATTAATTAAAACATTGTAATAACAATATAAACAATAAATGAAATGGTAATTATATGGAAATATACAGCCTTGCAATCTGCAGAAGTATTTTCAGTTTATTCCTCAACTCTCTTCAACTGCCATTATTTACATTTAATTACCATTATATTTATTATCTAGATTGTTATTATATATATGTATATATGTAAAGCAGATAACCTTGCCTTTTGATAAAAGTATAATACTTTTTTTTTTGCATGGCTGCCTTACAAGCAGTTGTCCCGGGTTAGCAGGTTCGCATCCTGGCCGATGCTATGACACATGAAAAAAAAAAATCATAAATGTGAATAGTTATATATAAGTGTAAAATTTAGTTATTGGAATATGAATGCATTGTAAGTTTTAATAATTTTTATTTTTCATTTTTTGCCTACTGAACTGGAAATTTTCTAGTATAATAGTAATTAATGTTTATAAGACAGGGGTTATTTAAAATAATAGAAGTTTTGTTAAGTAATAATTCAGTTTTTATTAAAAATAGAGAATTTTTTTTCTAGGCTTTGTTGCATTAGTCTTGTCCTATTGAGAATTTAAAACTTTTTATGTTGTGATTATGAACAAAACAAAAAAATAGAAAGGGTATTGAAAAATAAATAAAAAGAGATTATATATTAATATAAATTATATTTTACAAAATTATTTGCATTATTAATATATATGTTTTGCTTTTTTTGTAGGAGAAATATTTATAAAACAAGAATGTTTTTATTTATTGTGTATATTATAATTTTTATACTATTAATATTAGCTGAATTTTGTTAGACATTTTAAATATAATGTTATTTTGGTTCTTCATAATGTTTTTTTAATTGTTTTTTACATGAGTTAATAGATATGATTAATGATTTTTAGGATTTTAAGATGGAATCAGGATTATACTAAGTATTGACTCATGATGTGTGTTTGTACATGGGCCATGTTCAAATGCAATTTGATTTGAATTTTATGTAAATGATTTTTTGACAATAAAGTTGATAATCATAATTAACTAATTTTGGAGATTAGAAAATGGAAATTAGTGCATGATTTTTGTGGGTCACACATTAATCTATTTTTTAATTTACTTCAACTAGAAGCATATAAATATTAAGATTTTTTTTTGAATATAACATTTTTATTATTATATATAGTTTGCAAATACGCTCTTAACAAGCTTTGCAGAATATCCCCAACCCCAGACCAGTTTCAGCTACTGGCTTCCTCAGGGAGGTGCTAGGATATTCAATCATTAGATTAAAAATACCAGACATGCCCAGCACTTTTTCCAATGGATAACTATTAAGTAGAAAATCTGAAATTTTCAGATTTTTTATTCAAAGTGAATTTTCACCTCAAGATTCAAATTATTTATGTGTGTGAAGAAACTATGTGGGAATTAGTGTGTATATTTACTTTATAAGATGATGGTTTAGATCAGGGGTGGGCAAATAGTGGCCCACTAAGAGTTTTTATGCAGCCCGCCAAGACAATCGGAAAAATCTGCCTTGAACTGAGATTTCCTTCCCATGCGCAACCGATGATTCATCTCTTATTTTCCACTAGAATGGCCACATCAATACACATGCACAGTGTAGATATGATGTGCAGTACTTTTCCAGTTGATCTGGTTAATTTCAATTTTGTCATTGCATTAGCAAATATATACATTTCCAACTTTAGTGAAACCATGAACCCACCGAAAAAAATGTAAAATTGGTGATGAATGTCATGTGTTTAATGAAGAATGGACAAACAAATATTTCTTTGGTCATACAGGGAATAAAGCAGTGTATTTATTGTGTTATGAAAAAAAGGTACGGCCCTCCGCTATCCTTCACTTCCACAAAGCGGCCCCCGATGTGGCTCTCCACTAACCTTTACTTCCACAAAGTGGCCCCCAATGTGGCCCTCCATCAACCTCTGTGGACCTCGAGCCAAACAATTGTCCATTCCTGGTTTAGATGAATAATGTTAAAACCAGAATTACAAAACATGTTTCTTAAAGATTGTTCAACATTTAAATAATAGTAAAATATCTTTCTATTGTGGTTAAACAATATACAGATACAATCATTATTGAAATGGACACATGAAATAATGTATGGTTTTGTTGAAATTAAGGGCACAGTTGTAGAAACATTGAGCAGAAGTATGTTCAATGAATTACAGAGTCTAAGGAAAATATTTATTTGTGATATTGTAAAACATTGGTTTGTAAAGTAGCAAGATTATGTCAGAATAGAGTAGAATGAATTTTCCATTGTCAATGTGAAGATTTGTTCAAAAATGTAATTATGAAAATACTCTTGAACTAAGGATAATTAAAAATGAATATATTTATTTCATTTAGCATTTCATCATATATTATTACCAATATGGTAACAAAGGTAAAATTGTTGAACAAAATAATAAATGTATTACTTTAATAGGTAGTGTAATGCTGCGGCTTCTAACCCATAAAAATGCTTAGTTATAATATAGATACATTTGATTCTTCTTACAAGTATTTAAATGCATTTATATTATATTAAAATTAAGCAAAAATATGATTAAAAATCTGGGAAAATTTTATGAGTAGTTTTAATTTATATGAAGATCGGAGAAACCTTTATAATTATTCAATGAATTTAGAATACTGGCCATTGTGCTCTAGTTGAATCTGTGTTATGATGCATTTCATAATTAATAATCTGTTTCACAAGTATTATTTAATATATCTATAAATAGGAACCTTAGGTCAGTTGTTCTTGACTGGTGTTTAATTCTAGTGGGCCATGATTCCGTTATAAGTATTTCAAAAAAGTCTAGTGGGCCATGATTCTGTTATAAGTATTTCAAAAAAATTATGAAAAATTATTGGGAAAAATAAATTGTTCCAGAATAATGTACTAACTGCTCAAAAAAAAAAAAAGAAAGTGTAGCCAAATTTTACTTTTAAGGGGAGTATTTCATTCTTTTTGTTTATGCATCACTTGAAGAATCTGTTTTTTGCAGTCTATATATATGCATTTGATTTATATTTAATTAACATTTTAAACTTGATTGTCTTATATCTTAAGGAAATCAGATTTTTTTTCACTCTAATATTTATATTTAATAATTTTTATTAGATATCCTGGTTATCACTTAAAATTTGTTATATTGGAAATACTTATTGTTACAAAAGCATGAAATAGGTAAATGAATAGTTGAGATGAAATTAAAAATGAACATGAGGTTTTGAACCCAGGCAAATTCACTTGAATACTTATATAGATTTTACACTAGTTCAGTTAGTTTATGGCAGTTATCATAATATGAAATTGAAATAGTAACTGAAATGTTAAATACACAAAAGAGAAGTCATATAAAATGCTTCTCAGATCTCTCTTTTTTAAATTGTCTACTCCTAGCACTGAATGGTATTCTGTGTATTCGTTTGTATGCTTAGCTACAATCCAACTTGTCTCCAATTATCACATGAAAATATTTGTCAAAGTTTCCAAAAAATTAATACAATTTCAAATTTACTTGAAATAAGTCTTTCAAGCTCCTCATAGGCACCCATTCCATCTTATACCATGGTTACACATGACCACATATGTATGAAAAAGATAAATGATCTCCAACATATGTATTTCATTTGGAACCAGCACTCATTAGTTTGTCTATATCACTATATTCCATATATATATATATATATACACTGAATATATATATATATATATATATATGATATATATATATATATATATATATATATATATATATATATAATCAGTGCTTAGTTTATATTAACATGGAAAACCTTCAAATTCCAATGGACAAGCTTTAATACTTTCCAGCCTCCAATTCTTCAGCCATCCATATCATTGAAAATTTGTAGATGGAACACTCAAAGCCAATGGATTTTCAATCATATGGATTGCTGAAGAGTTGGAGAGTGGAGAGCATTGAAGATTGTCCACTGGAGGTTGAAAGTTTTCTATCTTAATATAAACTGAGCACTGATTGTATATATGTGTGAGATGGTGGTGATCTGTACCAACTGAAGAGTGCTGTTTCATCATAAAATACATATATTGGAGATTATTTATCTTTTTTATGAGTATGAGGTGTTGAGAATCAGTTGTATAAGGGAGTGGATAACTGTGAAGAGCCTGAAAGTTCAAGTTCAAGTCCTTTTAATTACATTGTTTTAGACAATATACTCATATTTAAATATTACATATTCACCCGGTATTCTACCCATCCCTCTCTTCTATATGTAAATATACATATTTAGGTCCTATATGTGAGGGATCAAAGTGACTTAAAAATTATGACAATAATATAGGCTTCAACAAGGGCTTTGTGTGTTCCATCTACAGATTTTCAATGATATTGATAGCTGTTGAGTTGGAGGGTGGAGATGATTGAAGCTTGTTTATTGGAGTTTGAAGGTTTGATATCTTAATATAAACTGAGCACTGATTGTACATGTGTGTCGGAAATGGTGATCTGGACCAACTGCTGTGTGCTGGTTCCGCATGAAATACATATATTGGAGATAATTTATTTTTTTCACATACATGTATATATTCGTGTGCATCAGTTGTATAAGATAATGTGGACAGCTAAGGAGGAGCTTGAAAGTCTCAGTTCAAGTCTTTCTAATTACATTAAGTTTAGTGTGCGTAATATACATGTTTTTAAATATTACATTTTCAGCCTGTATTTTATCCATTGTTGTATATTTAAATTGATTATTAAGTCCCTTATGTGTCAAGTCAGAGTGATTTAAAAGTAGATGTAATATTGGCATCAACAAGGGCTTCTGTGAATTTTCAATGATATGGATGGCTGAAGAAATGGAGGATGGAAAGGATTGAAGCTTGTCCATTGGAATTTGAAGGTTTGCTATCTTAATATAAACTGAGAACTGATTGTATATATGTGTGGTACATGGTGATCTAGACCAACTGATGATTGCTGGTTCAACACAAAATACATATATTGGAGATTATTTATCTTTTTCACATGTATGTAGTCATGTGTATTGGTTGTAGAATATAGAGTGGATAGCTGTGAGGAACTTGAAAGTCTGGTTTCAAGTCTTTCTAATTACATTGTTTAATGTGGATAATATACATGATTTTAAATATTATGTATTCAGCCTGTATTCTGCCATTCCCTCCTGTATATGTAAATGAATTTTAGGTTCTCATATGTGATGGATCAGAATGATTTAAAGTAGACATGGGTGTGACAATACTATTAGCATCAACAAGGGCTTTGGGTGTTCCATTTATGGAATTTCAATGATATGGATTAAGAGTTGAAAGAATTGAAGTAGTACATTGGAGTTTGAAGGTTTTCTATCTCAATATAAACTTAGCACTCGTTGTATATATTTCTGGGAGATGGTGATGAGGAGCAACTGATGCATGCTGGTTCAGCATGAAATACATTGTAATGGTCATATTTGCACATTCAAGCAATAAAAGCCAGAGTTTTGGCAAGTTATCCCAACGCTGAACTAGATGAGAGATTGTGACCTCAAGTCAGACCATACCTCCGTTCCTTCATTAATGCTTTACTACCCTATGGATGGCATATATGAGGCTACACTCAATTTCATTTCTTTGTTATTTTTCCTTACCTTTGACATTTTTTCTTTAGCTCCTGGACATCCTTAATTATCTCGGCTCTCTTGGGAGAGATTCTCTTTCATCTCATACAGTTATTCCTGCATCTCCTCATGTGATTCTTGCAAATTCCCTTTCAGTGTTTGTATGGCCTCGGATATCTCTGACTCAGGTGTTGGAGGCTATTCCTCATTTCACTGTCTCTTTTTTATCTCTCTCTCATTGCCTTTCTTTCTTTAACTTCTGACTTTTCTTCTGCCCGATCCATCCTCTTACACATAGCCAACAGCATCTCCCTTATGTCTACCATTGTGTTCATTTCTGGTCCCTGCTCCTGCAATATCTTATCCAACTCCTTAAAATACTCAGGGCTCTCTCCATGGGCAGATTTTTGGGGTGTTTGCTTTACTTTTCCTTCTACCTCATCTTCCATGCTATTACTATCTCCAACTAGCTTTCCCTGACCTAAGTGTCTTTTCTTTACCCTTATCCTTCTTCTCTGACTTTCCATCCTTAACCTCACTCACTTATCCCACTGTCTCCTCTTCTGCATTGCTATTCTTTTGGTCTATGCTAAATTTGGTATTATTTTTAATTTCTGAAGTATTCTCTCTCATTGTGATTTGATCCTAATAATCTGGCAGTTTTTTACCATTCCCCCAACAAGAAGAACAGTGTATATGGTTGCTTTTGTCCTGCCATTTTAGTCCACCTTTTGCTTAATTTTTTTTGCCTTTAGTGCCCTATTTATCTAATCAACATATAGTTTATTATAAACGATTAATAATAAAAAAAATTCTTACCAAACATCTCAGTCACTTGTATATCTGCAGAACTATTAGAATCTTTTATTAATCCATGACTACTACTATTTGTTCTATTTATGGAATTTTGACTCCAAGTACATGTATATATAATCTTGCCCAATTTAATTAGTATTGTCACATTCCAATCCAAATCATTAAAATGCAAAAAAAATTACAATAATGGGTCCTTTGAATTTCTTCCTCTGATAACGAATTTATGTGAGAATGACTCTAACCTCTTTGAGTTATTCTCAGGTGCCAGTTATCAGTAGGTGTGTCATGCATATATTATTGATAACAATAATGGACTGGACCTTACAATTTACAATATACATTAAGATCCATACCCATGTGTTAACTTTAGATTTAAATTGACAAATGGAATTTACAAGTTTCATCTCTGGGGGAAGGTTACCTATATTCATACCAAATTATCATGCCAACATATTATATTTGAAGAGAAAATATATAGCCTGTTCAGGGTCATGGAGAGTAGGTTTGCTATGAATTAATCTTACAAGAACAATAATTAACAAAATATAATTTATTCTGATTAATTTATACTTAATGAGCAATTAACATGCTCCCTATGCAGATAATTTCATAAACTGATCTGGTGTTCAGATCAATGCTGAACTGAATAATAATTTGGAGGGATGAACTGGTGTTTGTAGTGGAGCTACTAAGGCGCTACATTAACTAAATAAAAGTTGTGGCACAAATGTGTGATTAGTCATGGGATTCAGTACACATTGGAATATGAACCTTAGTGCAGGAGATCAGAGGAGATCAGAACTGCTTTACAAATTGGTTTCTGGACTCTCATATTCCAGTTCTGAAAAGTTGTCTGATTTAATAATAATAATGGGATGGCATTTCACCTGAAGGCCATTTACAAAGAAATATTGCACATGTATGTTTTGTAAAGACACATTCATAATGATTACTGAAATAATATTAATATTAAAATTTAACCTAGTGTGCTAAATACTTTAGTTTCATTCTGTGAAACTACTTTATCCCAGTTCACTGATTAGCATAATTAAAACATGCTAAAAAGGATTTTACTAAAGTAATATCTCATTATATAAAGTAATTTAGTTTAAACTAAATCTGGATAGTTTATATAATAAAGTAAGTAGGGGAAAAATATATTTGGGGTTTAATTAATTATTTATAATATGTTTTATAATGTCATTCTTGCAATTATTTAATTATTCATAATTTATTAATATGCAAACCATGAGAAGCTAAAACATAGTAGCCTAGCTAAATACACATATATAGAATAGGTATCAAAATGGAGATTTATGTTTGCTGAAGAGGCTGCATAAATCAATTATGCAAGAGCTTCTAATCATCACTCTCAATTTATTAATATTATCAATCTCCATTTTGCTTTATGGCATATCATAATATCAATGCAATAAACAAATGGAATAAAATAGAATACAGTTATTATGTTTAGGGGAATTATTAATTTATAACTATTCATTTAATAGGCAAAACTGTTACAATTATGATTATTAATTTAGAAGTTACATTACAATTATTATAAAGTTTAGTTTAAATTATTAATAAAACATTTTGAAGTTATAATTATGAATGTTCAATTATAAAGCTAGCTTTAGAAACTTATTAGAGTAATTTAAATTTATATTTAATTTTAAGAGCTCTGCAGGAAGAAATGTTACCAGTAATCTTCTTCTTTGAGCTTAGCTGTCCAGCATTGTTATTTCTCTAGGTGGGCTATTCTCCAATGTGTTCTTGGTGGGCTGTTGGCCTCTATCTCCTCCATTTCTATATATTGTCAAATAGACATAGCTCCTAGAAGCAAATGCTTGGTTTATTTAGAGGGTGAACTTTTAGTGCTATTTTTTTTTATATTAAATCTTTGATCCCCTCCCCTGCAAAATCTATTAGCTTGTTTACAATTTTAAGTTTTTAATTTTGAAATTTAACATAGTTTTCTTACTTTTAAAATTCTGTGTTAAGATTTTAGAAAAGACAAAAGCAAAATTTCAATGAGTAGAAAAATAGTACTGGTTGAATGATTTTCCTTTGTCTTAAAATTTATTTTAGACTTATTTTAAAAATCATTTCTTGATCCCCACACAAATTAATCCAGGTGTGTGTGGCATGAGATTTTCCAAGAAACAGGCAATGTTTTAAAACAGATTTAAATTGTGTAAACATTTTGTTATATATGTATTCTAGTCACTTTTAGAATTGAAATTATATGTGAATTTTAAGCTAAGTAATGAATAAATTTAAACATTTTAATTTTAATAAAATCACGATTTATAACTAATAATTTGATTCTAATGCTAATAAACAGTTTTGTGTTACAGCTTCCTCACACACACATATATATATATATGTTCATACATATATAATGATGTCTACACAGATGCACATTTAATTTAAAATATACACTATATATGTGTACATACATTAATATACATAACTATACATAAATATATATCAAATTGGAGGGTTTAAATACAGGATCAACATTACTATGCAACATAGTAGGTGAAATGGGATTCTAGTCAATAAATACCATTTTAACATATATTGAAGATCATTTATCTATTTCACATGTATGTGGTCATGTGTATCAGTTGTATACGAGGGAGTGGATAGCTGTAAGAATCATAAAAGTCTGAGTTCAAGTCCTTTTAATTAAATTGATTATTGATAATACAGTAAATTACTAATTAATATATTGGATTTTATGTGTAAGTTACTGAAAACCACCAGTGAGCTATATGTAAAGTAATACAATTCCATCAATCAACAAAAAAATACAAAATAAGATATCCTGTATTTTATTTTAGATCGAATATAAGCATTCTACTTATTGATGTGTTACATTGCAGAGAGTGAAGTTCTATATATTACCTAATTTCAGGACAAGTGTAAGCTATTCTAATATCACTATAAAAAATCAGACAAAAAAGCTAAGCCTCATATTAAACATCCCTGAATATATGAGTCTGCAATTAATAGATGTAAATATTAATTGCAATAGCTTAAATGTAAATGAAATTTATGCAGAAGTTACTGAAAATCCCCAGAATTCTATACGTAAAGGAATACATTCATATTTGAGCTACCATAATTAATATTTACATTTATTAATGGTTGATTCATTTAAAATACAGACATTGTTAAATATGAGGCTCAGCCTTTCTCTCTGGGTGTTTGTAGTTGTTTTGGAATAGCTTACAGTCATTCTGCAATTACCTTAATACATTGAATTCACATTTTGCATTATAATACATCAATAATTTGAATGCTTATATATGATCCAAAGTAAAGTACGGGGGGGGGGGTCATTCTGTATTTTTTTATTTATTAATGGAGTTGTATTAATTTACACACAGCTTGCTGGGATTTTTCATTAACTTCCACAATTTCATCCATATTTAATCTATCACAATTAATATAAATATTATAATATTTACTAAGGCTGTAAACCTCAGGAATATGAGTGTGAGAATGCGAAGGTATGGACCTCTACAGGTCTTAACCACAAGCTTACACCTTGGAAGAAACAAATTTATTACTTGATGATATTTTTCAACTGAAACAACAGCTATTAAATGATATTTTAAAAATAAATTAAAAGATGAACAATAATATATGGAAAACCCTATAATAAAAAAGCAATATTTTTTATGATATATTTTTATTTTTCAATAACTTACAAAGTTGATTATGGTTTGCAATAATTTCTAAAAATCCTAATATCATTTATTAACCAGTGAGATAAAAAAGCCTTTAACAGCTAGTGGCCTGATGGGTATTAGATTGAAAATTTAGAACCTCTTTAAATATTGGGTAGATTTTTAGATATATTCGAATATGTAGATGCAACACAGTCTCAAAATGAGTGCTGCAGTTATTAATGAATTAAAAAAATTTGAAATTGATAGAATAATATTTTTTAATACTAAATGTATTTTAAGCATCACCTGATCACCATCTCTTATACTAGCAGATAATTGTTTATAAACAAGGCAAAACTCTCCATACAGTAGTGCCACCCTGTGCCAACCAGAGTAATCAATAAATGCCAGAAGGCTTGTGCATAAAGTCCCTATCTAATGCCTACTCATCCAATATCCCCAGACTAGTTTCTGGCTTGTGGCCTTCATCAGTGAATGTATTTTATACAGAATTATTATTCTATACAATTTATCTCATGAAACTAAGATGTGAACTTCTATGAATTAAAATAAAAGCATTGAAAATGTTTCATTTAAGAATATTCAGTAATATCTTTAAAATATGAAGGGAAGATTATAAGAACAAATAGGATGATATATAGTATGGTGAATGCATCTTCACTGAATTATATATGTATTTAAATAATATTAATAGCTTTACTGCTTGGAAATTCAGATGTTCGAGCACCAGAACTCTGAATGCAAGAGTCAATCCAGGGCCATCCCGATTCCAAGTTGGAGTTCAGAAGAAATTTGAGTACCAGAACTGCAAGCATCAGAATAGATTCAGAGACCTCCAAATTTCAAGACAATGATCTACTAACTGTGCAAAACCATATAGGGTTTGATATACATATAACAATACATCACCTAAAACATACTTATTTAACAAAAATAAAGCTAATAAATAACGTTCATTAGATAAACTATTTAATACAAATATTGAAATGACATTCTCTAAGAAACTTCATATGTATAGGATTTGCTAATTAATGAAGATATATCCTTACACTATTAGTTTTAAATTTATTCTTTATGTGATATATACTTTTGGATACAGTTTATTTGAATGTACAGCTAATTTACATATATACAAATAACAACTTTAATCCACATTCGTACACAGATTTCATCTTTTGCCGTATTGTGATTTTATAAACAATAGATTAAATATAATTTCAAATTGGAAGAGGAAAAAATAATTTAAACCCTTGATTAATTATTATCAATGGTAATTAATGATAATGGAATAAATATAGCTAGCAAAGATAAATGTCATGACATTAAATTCATTACTATTATTATTTTCAAATAAAATTTAATGTGTATTTTTTTAACTAATATTATTTACAAAGTTTTAAATTTCAAGTAATTAAACTTTGAAAACAATATGAGTTAGCAAAAAAAGAAAAACATTGCATTTTACTGCATTATTTGTTTTTTAAATATTACTGTATGATGATTGTCGTGAGCAGTGAAATATGATCTTTGTTTTAGACAGTTGTGCAACCCTTTCAAAATAACAATGAGATTCAAATAAAAAACAAACAACAATAAAAATAAATATTAAAAAAAGACGAATTAAAAAAAAGATAACATATTAACTAGAAAATTAAATCGTAAGAAAAAAAATAGAAGTCAAACAAATTAATAATGTTAATAATAGCAAGAAAATAATAATAAACGACTGAAAACAAAGTAACACATATTTTAATATGAAGTAAGAGCAATAATTTTTTGTACTTATAACCATTACAAATGTGAAGTTATATAAACGTATACTTATGTAAACAAAGGAAATAAAAAACAGTAATACAAAATTAAAACAAATGTGCAAAAGTATGTTTACTCTGCAATAGTGGTTTAATTCATTGGAGTCCAATAGAATACGTATATAGAATTGAGTTATTTATATACATATCTTAACATCTATTATCTATACCTTAAATAACAACTTTTGTATATCCTCTTGTTCTGAAAGGTTATAAATACCTAAAAGACTTTTCATATTTTTTTTTTACATAGTAGTTTGAAACTTGGGAGTTAAGCCATAAATGAAAGCAAAGTGCAGTCATAACACACACATATATGCTAGAGATTATATCTTAAAACATTGGAATTTTGAACAATACATTTCAATTTTTTATTTTATTTCTACTTTTACATAATCATCTCTAAGATCACAAAAACAACAGAAAAAAGTACCCCAAGGCTACTACAACTTGAATTTACAAGTATAATTTATATACCCGAAGTTTAGATATAGTGTAGGAAATTAGAACACAGACTTTCATGCTCCTTTCAACTATCCATTCTATCTATAAATTGTCCGAGCTGTGATAATCCATTCATTTAAAATAAATATTTCTCTAATTATATTATTATTTATTTCAAAATAGTTAATGTAGTAGAAATTATTAAAACTTTTTATGAGGTACAAAGATATGTAATTCATAAATACCATATGCTTATAGACTAAATATACCTCAAAACTAGAATTATTGATCCACTAAAGAGAGAGCATAATTTTGATATATGTTTATACATATATAGAGAGATAGATAGTGATCAATCTCAATCTATAATTTATTTTAAAAATATCATAATTGGCATTTGTGAATTAATTTCAAGTTTCATTAAGTTTTTTTTATGTAGGATTGTATAAGCACACACATAGATAAAGATATATGTTTAAAATCCAATTAAGTCAATTTTTCTTTAGTTTTAAAAAGATAAGAACAATTTATTTTAACCAAATTGTATTTTAAAGCTTGGTTAATTAAAAAATTGTATAAACAGGTAAGCTAGTTTAATTAAAGAATTTTGTAAACAGGGTAATGAAGATAATTACTGGTTTGCTTAATTCACAAATTTTGTAAAGATGTGAGTTTGAAAATTAAATTTAAAAAAGTATTTTGCAAAGTGGTTAACATAAAAGGACCAGCTCAGAAAATAATTTTATTCTGCTTCTCCTTTTGATCATCACTTTTGGCCTTCTTAATATGATGTTTACGGAACCACTACCAACAGTTAAATTAATATATATACATGTAACTAGCCACCTGGAAAGGAATTTCACTTCTCCAACATGGAGATATAACCACCAGATAATCAAACACTCCTTTCTGAATTTTATCTAATACTTTACCAACTACCTTCACTTATGCAGTTAAACATATACATATAATTCCACCTTAGACAAAAATAATATCTACTTAGCCATAATTTAAGACTTAAATGTAAGCTAGTTATTTATTTTATGAACTATTTTATAAACTTTTCAACTTGCACTAACAACAAGCCAGTGATATTTGTAATGTAATTTAGATGATTTTGCATATTTATATATATTCTGTTATATTAACTTTTAATATTTATATTTTATAATACCTGATTTAATTTAGTATATTTGATATATAGTTTGGTATGCTGAACATTTTAAAGGAACAAGACATGATTTCTTATAAAAATTTGGTCGTTAAAATAATTTAAATTTTAAATATTTTGGAAATAAAAGAAATCCGTTTTGTCTCTTAAATTGTTCTTTTTTTTTTTTTTAAGAAAAAATTTATTAAAGATCATTTCTGAGATTGTTAATAATTAGAATTTAATTTTAAAATAATCAGCATTTAGTTTTGTGTAAATGTTTTTTTTTAAAAAAAGAAAAATATGAGATTTGGTTATTTGTTTTAAATAGTTTAATTTTAGTAACATTAAAATTTTGTATCTCTCTGGAAATATATATAAAAAATCCTTAATGCAAGCGAATATAATATTAATATCATTTACTTTATTATTTTTACAATTATAACTCACTATTGATAGTTTTAATTGCTCAAGCAATCTTCTTCAAAACTATAACAAACACAATACAAATACATGAATACAAATATACATGAACATATAATTTTGTTTTTATATATATATATATATAAACATATTCTATCTTATAATCAATATTCATATACCTACATATATCTTTGTATACATCTATATATCTTTAGATATAATATATTTTAATCTTTTTTATATTTTATATTTATCAATTAATGCTTCCTATAATCATATATATATATATTAGTTTTTTCATTTATTTATTATTATTATTTTATTTTTAAAAAATAACTCTAAGGATATATATTCATATTTTTATATTTTACATTATTATTAATTATATTAACATT
The DNA here is from genome assembly GCA_028023455.1 of Epiperipatus broadwayi. Lineage (NCBI taxonomy): Eukaryota > Metazoa > Onychophora > Udeonychophora > Euonychophora > Peripatidae > Epiperipatus > Epiperipatus broadwayi. The sequence continues at coordinate 455,695 of JAQFVV010000389.1, forward strand.
CAATATAAAGTTGTAAATATTAATACTTGTTAAGCACAATGTTGGCACATAATATTTATATAAGTCTATAACCTTAATACATGTGCCTTGTGTACATAATTTTATTACAAGAGAGATCTCTACAAATCTTAACGCAAGATTCAACTTTGTAAAGATAAGATAGGCCACACAAGTTACATGTACTAAGGTTATAGTCTTATATAAATATTACGTGCTGACATTATGTTTAAAAAATATTAATATTTACAACTTTAAATTGATTCAAAATATTTCTAAATTTAAGATCTGAATATTGACTTGTAAATCGAAAGATTTTGCAAACATTATTGTGTAACAGAAATAGTGGACTTAATCAGTGAAGAATTTATTAGATGCATGCTCCCAAATCAAAATGCTTTAGATTTTCTTATATAATTAGAAAAATAAGTTGAAGATAAGAGTGACCACTCTTATCTTTATAAAGTCAAATCTTGCGTTAAGATTTGTAGAGGTCTCACTTATAATAAAATTAGGTATGCAACACACATATACTAAGGTTATAGCCTTACATAAATATAACATTCAATATGTACAATTTTCTTTAATGTGTAATATTATTTCTTTTATCTTGTTTTTACTAATTATTTTAACATATTTATTATTATTTTTTAACATATTTTGTGTTTACCTTGTAGTTATATTTTCAAAGCTAAACTGTTAACTATTCACACTTTTAAATGGAATATATAAAATTAATTATATAAGTGTTAAATTAATAATGTAAAAGTAAATTATGTTAACTATTCACACTTTTAAATGGAATATATAAAATTAATTATAAAAGTGTTAAATTAATAATGTAAAAGTAAATTATGTAGGAGAAACAAAAAAATTCAATATATAGAAGACTACTAAACATAAATATAATAGAAATTTGCCAATATATTTACACATTAGACACAGGCCATGAGTTTGAAAATGGTACAATTTACAAATAATAAAAGGGATAGAAAAATAAAAGCTATTCATATTAATAATATTAACCTTTTAACTGCTAATTATATTATTGGTTGTATGAGGTAAATATCAAAGCTTTTAATTGGCCAACTCACAAGCTGAAGACAAAGCCTATTGTTAAAATATACTCACTTATAATATTAAATTCACTTCAGATTCGTTTATAAAAAGTATATTAATAATTTGTCAGGTTATGAAAGTGAACGAAAGTTCTTTCAAAAATAAATTGCTATTTATTTATTATAAATTAGTCAATTTTGGCAAATTTAAAAACGAACATACAAACAAAGATTTGCTGATGTAAATGCTTTTTTTTTTCAGTTTTACGTTATGGAAAAGTAAATATTTTTTTTGCTAAATCTTAAATATTTTTACTAAAATCTTCAATATTTTTCGAAAATAATTTTGTTTTTTTTTAGTATACTCTATGAAAATGATTTGTGATTTCTCAAAATATACTTTTTAAATACTTTAAATCATATTTGAAATGAAAATCTCAGCATTTTTCCTTATTTTCTTTGATCAGGTGGTTTCTTTGTTCTTTCCAGCCAATCAGAATGTCTTTGTCAGCTGAGAGCCAATCACCGACAAGCTTATTTATTTGTGTAGCTTTAAATGCTGTTTTATTGATTTTTTTACTTGTAAAATAATTCAGAAGAGGGCAGCATCTTACAGAACTTTTAAAAACCTATCTAATAAGCATAAAATGTCTATCCTAGCATTAAAAATAACAGAATTAGAGTGGCGTCAATTGTTGATGAGAGGTCTCGTAAGAGGCGGGCTAAAGGTTAAGCCAATATTGAATAGAGATTTGGACCTGAAAATAATTTTGACATAGTAAAATAAATAAATAAATAATATTAGCAGGAATTAATAATAAGAATGGATTTAATTATATAAAAAATAAAATGAGAGAGCTACTAAGTATAATTGGAAAATTTGAAAGTTTGAATAGTTAACCAGCTTTGAAAATATAAATAGCAGGTAGGTATAAAATATGTTATAACAATAATTCAAAATAGATTAAAATAATTAGTAATAAAAAGATAAAAAAATAATATTATAAGTTAAAGAAAATGTTAATTTAATTAATAATAATATAAAATATAAAAATATGAATATATAACATCAGAGTTAAATGTTTAAAAATAATAATAAGAAGAATAAAATAATAAAAAATGAATGAATAAAATTATATATATATATATATGATTATAGGAAGTATTGATTGAAAAATATAAAAATATAGCAATTATCTATAGAGATATATAAAGATAAATGTAAGTATATGAATATTGATCATAAGATAGAATACATGTGTATATATAAAATGTAATTATATGTTCATGTATATTTCTATTCATGTATTTGTATTGTGTTTGTTATCGTTCTGAAGACGATTGCTGGGGCAATCAAAACTGTCAATAGTGGGTTATAATTGTATGAAGCATTGTAAAAGTAATAAAGAAAGTAAATGATATATTATATGGATTTGGCAGTGCAATAAGATGGATAAAGTTATAATACTTCATATTAAAGCAATATATGAGTGTGTCTAACATGATGTGGATGTAGCTATATAAATAATTTAAATAGTTATATTTGATTGTGCTTAGATTTATAGGTTGTTTGTTTGTTTATTTTGTTTGAATCACATGCATTCAAAATTAAGGATTGATATATATAGACACACATTTTATATAATGGTCCTCTAGATATTTATTTGCCACACTTAAATTTGAATATGTTTACTTTCCTACCCATGATCTAAATATTCCCATTTGAGGTAGTCAAGGATTATTTTGTTTTGCTTTGGGCACAGAGAAATTTTCTCCCGTGAACTTTATTTTTGCTTTGAAAGCAGGTTGAGATGTTATTTATTGTCATTTCACTTTTAAAGTAATATAGAATTAAATGCACTATGAATAGATCTAATTTTGTAATGGTTGTCACAATGTGAATATTTATAATAAATTTAAGCTACTTGATTACTGCTTTTTTGTTAATGTATAAGTGAAATATATGTTAACACATTTTAACTTGGAACACAGATATAATGGGACTATATGAATAATAGATTACTTGGTAATTGTCAGAGATCATAGAGCATTATCATATAAAATTTTTGGTGAATGATAATATTTGAAGCTATCATATAATCAAATGCATTATATGCCAACATAAAATGACAGTCATCATTGAGATGCATTTGTATTTGAACTCTGTTATATTGTACTGTAAATAAATTTTGTTTTGTTACTGCTAGATCTGTTTTAGCATTTGTTTATTCTTTTCTGCTGTGCCATTTTGTATTTCAAAAAATTTCTGCTCTCCACAATCTACATGCAATTTCAAATGTCTATGACAGAAGGTGCAGCTGTGTAGGCATTTATATTTAGTACCCTCACCAGTAAACTCTCATATTCTACACTTTAAATCTAATACTACCCTCTGGTGTTGGACCTTTGTGAACTTAGTGACTCGTAAATCGAAAGATTTCACGAGTATTAATGTGTAATAAGAAATGTGGACTTAATCAGTGAAGTATTGAATAGCTTCGCGCTCACAGATCTAACCGCTTCAGCTTCACCTATTTAAATAGGAAGTAGGTTCAAGTAAGGAAGGGTTCCCCTTGGGTTCCCCTCTTTTCTTCCATAGCATAAGCTTGTGGTTAAAACACCTGTAGAGGTCCCTACTATTGCATTTTATATGCGTATTATTGAGGTTATAGCCTTAGTAAATATTACGTAATCAATGTGCGTTTAATAAATTTTTAATTACAATAGATAGAGAGAGAGGGTGGGGAAGAGAGAAGAAGAGAGAGACAGAAATAGATAGGAAGACAGATAGATAGATAGAGAGGCAGAGACAGACTGATAAAGATAGATAGGGAGGGAGAGATGAATGGATGCAAATGGATGGACAGACAGACAGACAGATAGATAGGCAGATAGACAGATAAATAGATAGAGAGGCAGACAGAGGGTCAGAGAGATATAGAGCAGCAGAAAGATAGATAGAGAGATAGAGATAGACAGATAGACAGAGAGATACAAAGAGATAAATAGACAGATAGGCAGATAGATATATATACAGGTAGTTTAGGTAGGTAGGTAGATAGGTAAGTAAGTAGGTGAGTCGGTATGTAGGTAGGTAGATAGACAGACAGACAGATATGGATAGATAGATACATAGACACACAGGAGTACAGGCTGACAGAATAGACTGATAGGTAAACAAATATATATGTAGATATGTGGATGGATAAATAAACAGCTGAATAGATAAATAAACCAAAAAATAGACAAATAATCATTCTCAGGCATTTATAAATGCGTATGGACTTCCTAACTTCAGGAGGAAAAAAAAGACAAACTGAACCAATGCACCATCACCCACACACATATATATATATCACATGATGGTCCTTCAATCTATTATATCTTTTAACATGTTCAGTAGCAAACCTTTCTGTCAAAAAGTCTTCAAAACTTAAATATAATTTTTTATTAATTTATTACATTGATGTAATTTTCTCAACTAAGTAATCAACATTGTATCTTTTTACATGTCTTTTAGTTCGAGATAATCTATCTTTATAACAAAAATGGTTTCTGGCTCTTCCATTAAACCATGTTCAAGGTCACCATGATGGTGTCTGGCTCTTCCATTAAACCATGTTCAAGGTCACCATGATGGTGTCTGGCTCTTCCATTAAGCCATGTTCAAGGTCACCATGATGTAATTTCTTAGAAAATACTTATGGCTCACACAATTATAGTTTCAATATTATCTCATCCAGCTAGTAGTAGAACTTATTGATCAGTTTTATAATCTTGCCAATTATATTTCTAGAATATGATAGAGAATCTTTCAATAAATATTTTACCAGCATAAGCTATGTTTTACCTCAATTATAACTCTAATATAATAACAGTCTAATTTACAACTAATTCAGATGATCTTTACTAATTTTCTGTTCTGAGATTTGAAACAAAAAAAACTTTTAAATTTCCAGGAATAGGATTTTAAAAAAATGTGCATCTGTATAAACTGGTGAATTCTATGCATATATATCAGCCATTATTATGGAAAACATGAATAATGAGACTGTAACAGGTGTCAGGTGATAGATTGTAATTAATACATTTTTGAATTAAATAAAAAAACTTAAATAGAGAGCAAATATTAGAATGGGAATAAAGCAAACTTATCAAAGGAAATAATAATAAGAAACAGTCTTCAAAATTTACATTTCTATATATGTGGTCTGACATACTCCGTAAGGGATATATATTTCTTGTTACTCAAGAAGGAATAAATCGTTAGGTGTGATCAGAATATTATTTTTTTGTTTATTGAAGAATATTTATAATCTTAATATTTGCCTGTAGATTCTTTTATAATAAAAAATGTGTATTATTATTATTATTATTATTATTATTATTATTATTATTATTATTATTATTATTATTATTATTATTATTATTATTATTATTATTATTATTATTATTATTATTATTATTATTATTATTATTATTATTATTATTATTATTATTATTATTATTATTATTATTATTATTATTATTATTATTATTATTATTATTATTATTATTATTATTATTATTATTATTATTATTATTATTATTATTATTATTATTATTATTATTATTATTATTATTATTATTATTATTATTATTATTATTATTAATTTGATGTGTTGCTGAGTTTATAGTAATGGTGTTGTAGCTATCCATTAATAAATGTTAAGAATATGATTGATTTTTTTCTCCTAAATAGTTTTATTTTAAAAAGGCCTTTGTAAAGAGTGATCTATTCATAGAAAGGATGTGAGCAGGATGGTGATATGGTTAATAATATTAATGTTATTAAACAAGGCAAAACTCTCTCCATACAGTAGCACCACCCTGTGCCAATCAGAGTAATCAATGGATACCAAAAGGCTTGTGCATAAAATCCCTATCTAGTGCCTACTCACCCAATATTCCCATACTAGTTTCTGGCTTGTGGCCTTTGTCACTGAAGAGCCTTAAATCTCAGAGCACTGCACCTAGATTACTCTGATTGGCACAGGGTGGCACTACTGTATGGAGAGAGTTTTGCTTTGTTTAATAACAATTATATGCTAGTATAAGAGATGGTGATCATGTGATGTTTAGTGATTTAATATTAATGTGTATATATTGTCTATACATAGAAAACATTAAGATATTATTGTTTATTGTAGCAAATATAATGTGGGGAATGGAAGCTCATAAATATATATTAATAAATCATTATTTTTTCATTTTTTTGCAATGATCCAATAATATATCACCAAGTATTTTATCCAGGCAGATGTGCTTTTTTGGAATATAAAGCTCATGTTTAAAATTCTTAATTAACTTTTTATAAGATTCTAAATATTTGCAGTCATCTCATCACCGCAATGTCCATATATTGTAATATTCTACACATTTGTTCCCAACACCTTTCATGAATTATATAAATAATACTTAAACATGTTATTTGACAATAATAAACATTATTACAATATAATAATTAAAAATAAAAATCACGTCTATATATCAGTAAATGCGGCCAATTTTAAACTAATATTAAAGAAAGGAATATCTCCTTGGCTAATTCCCTCTTTGATTGAGTACCAAGAGGCTTCATTAATCATCATGCTGAAAGGTGTAGTCCCACAGTGTTTTTCTTGCAAGCATAGAGGGCATCTAAAGAGGGAATGCCCCGACAGAAAATGTAATTTATGTGGAGCTATAATGAAAAGATTTCATAAACGTCAAATCAGAAGTTATAATAACCTAGGATCATGGTCTAGTGTAGATACAAGGGAAGAACAGAAAAGAAATAAACTTAAAAAATGAACAAGGAGGAGATACTGAATGAGACTCAGAACTTTGAACAAGATGTTTTATCTCAGTCTGATACTCTCAAAAAACAGTCTTTAAATGAAGACATTGCATAATCCATGGGTGAGCCGAGTCCGTGGTATGTAGAGACCTCAGCACAAGAGAAAGAAGCACAAAATGAAAGAAGAGTGCGGTGTTGAAGGAAAAAAAGACTGAGAACAAAAGCTTCAGCCTCTCCTCAATCAAGAGTAAATTCAGACTGTGTACACACAGTGAATTTATTGGATTTATCAGATCAAGAAATAGACTCATCACCTCAAATGAACCACTGATGGAGCCCATTCCAGATGAATTTATCAGTGACAACCTAGAGACCATTGTCTCATATAGTGACAAATAGAATTTAGAACTCTTCTCAATCAAGAGTAAATTCAGACTGTACACACGGTGAATTTATTGGATTTATCAGATCAAGAAATAGACTCATCACCTCAAATGAACCACTGATGGAGCCCATTCCAGATGAATTTATCAATGACAACCTAGAGACCATTGTCTCATATAGTGACAAAGAGAATTTAGAAGTTAAAAATGAAACAATTAAATCTCCTAAAATCAGTGATCAAGAAGTAATACCACAGTTGCCGAAACTTGCTATGAAGCTAAATGAGCACTATCAAAAGAAGAATGGAACCAATAAAGAGCTGGAAGCATGTTCTGATTTTCTTAATCCAACTGCGAGATGATTAAAATTGCCTCAATGAATATTAGGGGCTTGAATTCATGGGCAAGGGCCTTTGCTTTGGAGTGATGGTTCCACATTTGTATCCCCAATATATTAGTCTTGGGGAGACAAAGATACATAACAAAACTGATCAACACTTTATTAATAAAACAAATACATTTGGGTTTTTTCATTATTCCTATTCAAATATGCCTGCAGGGTGGGTGTTGCAATTGTAATAAATAAAAACTCCCCTATCACCTTTTTCCTATTCAAATATGCCTAATAACTGCTTGATTGCAATTATCAAATTTAAAAATTATACTTTTAACCTAATTAACCTTTATCTTCATAGAAAATCAGAAATCATACACAAAATTATACAGAATATAAACATAGCATTGAGGACCAATCCCCTTCCCACTTTAATTATTGGGCATTGTAACTTAACATATGATATTTTTCAATATAGATATGGACGATTGATAAATCAGAAATGGATGATCTTTCAATCACTGTTTCCAAATGGGGTCTTCTTTTTTTATAATAAGAAGGCAAAACACTGATTGATTTGCTATTTGTCTCCCCAGAAATTTTTAAATCTTTGACTGCACAACTGCGACCAATTACGTTTTCAGACCACTTTTCAATTGAATGTGATTTTCAGTTCAATAACTCTAATGGCACAGCACAGGAGCTCCCCAGAACGATAAGAATGTTAACTCGAACAAATATCACCATCCAACTAGTATCTGAGACATATATATTGTTCAAAGAAGTTGATTTGAATAATCTTCATCCATATCATGCATGGATGCAATTTACTGAAATTCTTGGTAAATTGATTACTAAATGCACCTTAAAAACCCGGGGCCTATTCGGTTATTATCCAAATTATATAAGATTGCTACAAAACTAATGAACTTGCCCAGTGAGGCACAGAATGTCATCGAATCTATCATAGACTTGAAACTGAAATACATAAGTAAGCAGGAGGAAGTTGCTGAATATCTTTCTATAAAGAGATCATGACAATTCATATATCATCAGCACTGCTGGACCAAGGGCTATTTTAAGTGGGCCCTTGGAGCTGACAGAAATTCCAAGGCACCCAGAGTGATTGAGATAGATGGCAACCTATATGGAGGGTTTTCCATGTTGGCCAGGATATGTGATCATTATGTTGAAAAGTTTAAGCCAGGTGGAATCAGGATTGAAAGAAGAGAATTTAATTTAATTAAAAATTCCAAGCCACAAAATCACAGAAAAAAGAATTATTGATAAATTAAAGATAATGCCAGACAAAACCCATCCTGGCTTGCATGGAATCCCAAAATTTCTCGTGCTTCATTTATGTGCTTTCTCACCACCAATCATTAAAAGGATGGCAGACCTTTTGGCTGATGGCTGCCAGGAACTTCCAGGGATCAACCCAATTGCCATGGTTCCTCTGGTTAAGAAACTAGAGGGCCCTCAGAACCTGGAAAATATCAGGCCAATATCAATGATCTCTCTACTGGTAAAGACAGTTGAGGCCCTAATTAAAAATGACATACAAGATATTATAATTGATCACCTGTCTGATTGCCAGTTTGCCAAAAAGGGGAGATTGACGGCCGATGCAGTGAGCCAACTTCATCTATTGATAGACCATATTCACATGAATATCTCACAGCCAATCCAGTTCAGCTCGATTTTGCTGCTGCTTTTGATTGCATTCGAGTTGATGCAATTATGAAGATCCTGGAGGGACTCAAAGTACCAGCTGCCTACCTCCAGATGATAGAGAATCTCCTGTATAATACGGAGGTGTTTTTGTCTCTGGATGGGAGGGCATCCCCAGGATTTAACCCTGTTGTTTCTATTCCTCAGGGCTTTCCTCCTAGTGCACTCCTTTTTACTGCCTATGTGAATCCTCTCCTGCTAAGCATCGAGACATCTCTTAAAGGGATATCCATACCTTTGCTAAGAGAGAGGGTCCATCATGTCTCCTATATGGATGATGTGGTCGTTTTTCTTGCTTTACAGGAGGAACTTTCTGGTCTAGAGGAGCTCTTGTACCAATTTGAATGTGAATTTGGTCTAAGAGTCAACAAGGAAAAATTGGCAATCTGGTCAATTATGACCGGCAAGCAAATTCCCAGCATATTTAAGGCTCCACCTCAGAAGTTCCTGGGTTTTCATCTAGCAGCCATCCATCTAAAATGAGGAAGGAAATTAAAAAATGATTTAATGAGTAAGATAACAAAATTTATTGGATCGTTGAAGAAGATTTATTTGTCTTTGTTCGGGAAAATCACGCTGATGAATGCTGTCATGCTCCCAAGATTACACACTTCCTTGCAGGCTTCTCACCAATGAAAGCTTTTATAAGGAATGTCGAAACCCAATGTAGGAAGCTGTGTTGGGGGGGGGGGCTCCTGTCATCAACCTGTGCCTCCTACAGAAACCTAAACAGATGAAAGGCATAGGACTACACTCAGTCAAAATCTTATTAGTACAGTGTTACCAGATTATTTATGAAAAACCCAGATATGGAAGGGCCAATATTCCCAGAAGCAATAACTCCTACTGATAGGCCACCTCTCAAAAGTGGAAGGCTTTGGATTCAAAAGCAAATCTCTATAGTATTTAACCATCTAAAAATGAAGAAGCCAGGAACAATGTTTAATAACAAACTAAACTACTGGAACACATATGATCTTATGAATCCAGAAGAAACTAAAATTGACAATATTCTTTCGATTGGAATATCGAGGTTTTCCAGGTTGACCAAACGTCTAAAATTGGAACCGAGCGTTTGTTAATTTTTTAATCAAGGTTAACCTTGGGGTTTTGCCTACTGCTGACTTCCTTCATAGTAAAAGGAATTATAATCTGGACCCTATATGCACACTATGTGGGCGTAGTGATGAGACAATGGCACATATATTGGAGGAGTGTCAAATTTGGAATAACATAAGAAACACTTATCTGTCCTTAAAAACAAAGAATCAGCTTGGATAAATTTGACTAAGGCCTTCAAGAGTGGACATTTTGGGGTCATAAGATTGGCAACATTTATAATTTTTTTCACTTGGTCATTGAGAAATAAGACTATCTTCGAAAGTGGAGAAGAATATGACATGATGAAAATGTCTTTACACTTACTAAAAGAAATTAAAGAATTAGACCAAAAATTTTCTCAGTATTGGATCTTCAACCAGACCTGGTCCCTAATAAACCTAAAACAAAGTGTAGTACCTATGATGAAAAGAATATAAAGTTGTAAATCCACAGATACTGAGAAAATTTAATGAACCATTTACCTAAAACATTCTAGATAAACTTTATATGGAAGAGATCCAAGAACTAGAAAATGCCATTATAAAGGTACTCATCTAATTGATGAATAATAGGAAGGGGCTTTCATTTGATTAACAGATCAGTTTTAATCAATGACCCAATAAATATATTAAGTCTGCTTTAACAATGCCTAATGGTAACCGATTTGTTCACTGTAAAGAATCTATGAGATATTTCGTGTAAATTTTCAGTTTTATGTATTCTATGAAAACCTGCTTTTAAGTAATTTTTATCAATGCAATCCCTATATTGGATTGGCTAACCTCATGATCTATAAGTAAAGTGTATGGTTTTCATATATGGTTCATAATAATTAATCTCTCGATATTTAAAATGTTAAATTAATATATACAGAAACATTGGAAATGCTCTTCACTTGATAAGATAAAACTCTATAGACTAAATGGCCAAATATGGTTTTAATCATTGTTCATAAATTAAACAAACTTATGTGTTTGAATTGACTAACACCATCATATATGTGATATACATGATCAGATTAATGTAAATGGGCCACTACTATGATTTCTGAAATGGTAAGTTATATGTCTTCAACTTCTGGTGATAACTAATGTCTTAATGTTATTGATATGGAATTGTTTTTTGTTTATATATACAAGTGTAACCTCTGATTTTGTTGACTGGTCTCCTTTGAGATTGATATGTAAATGTCCTTCTTTTTGTAAATGATTCTTATGGTTTGTGAATAAAATTTCGTTTTGAAAGATATATCTGTAAATAAATATATAATTATTAGGTAGTATTAACAGTAAAAAAAGATTGTAAAAGACCCAGAAAGAGACCACATGTGAGATGGATGGATGAAATAAGAAAATGAGCAAGGGTGTTGTGGAAAAGAGAAGCTAAAGATCGGAGAAGATGGATTAAACTTGGTGCGACCTTCATCCTGCAGTGGATTGATGATGGTTGATGATGATGATGATGATGAACAGTAATATATATATATATTTCTAAACTAAAAGACTAAATAAAATATAAAACAATAGATTTAATTGTAAACACACAAGAAGATCAAAGATCAGAACAATTTTAAAAAAATAAAAATCAGCAGGATATATTTAATATTTGAAAAATGCTTAAAAACATTAAACCATTACCCTATAATTAAAGATTATAATAAAAAAAATCAATACATTAATAACATTAAACACAGTAAAGAAAAAATATGAATGTATTAAAATATTATTAATCAGTCATTTAAATGTGCAGGGAAAATCACGTGTGCATGTATCATGCATTTGTGAAAATCTATAAATATGGGGTTATGCATTATAAATAATATATTTCATGTAATGCATGGGCGTGTGCATAAAATCACAAAAGTAAATTATAATTTATATATATAGGCACACACATAAAGTAACCTTTATGTATAGCTTGTTACTATGGTCATCTTTCAATGAACAAATAATATTGTCATATGTTCAATTAATGTGCAATATATTTAACACTTTTAGTTATTTCATTTAGTATTTTAATTATGAACCAATAGTATTTAAATTAAACAAAATGGGTCTCTTAAATTCTTAATAGTAAACTTCAAACTTACTGACAACCATGATTTTGATTCTTATTCACTGAAAGTATTCTAAATCTATTTAATTTGTTTTGTTCTCTGTTATAGTTTTTTTCATATTACTACTAATAGTGCAGTATCAACATATTATATATCTAATTATAATCCAAAACCTATAAATCACTGTATATAAATATATTTTTACACATTAATTTATGTATTAGCATTCATAGAAATTTATTCCAAAAAGAATAACAAAAATGTTTCCACATTATAAAATATTTATTGTTTCATAATCTACCGTAATAATTACCAACAATGATATGAAAGTGGCAAACTGTCTTAGACTTTTTCTAAACAATAAGAACTGGTGGGTATTTCTAATCGTGCTATTATGAATTTAAAAGCAAATATCCAGAAAACATTCTATGCACAGACACATCGTATATTTACATTGAAGTATATTTTCTTAGATACAAATGGGTTTACATTTATACGTCTATTGAGTGATTAGAACAATATGTTGAAACAACATATGACTATCACTATAGAAAATTGTTATTGCATGCCATATCTCATTCATATATATATATATACATATAAAACTAAGGATAAAGTTAATAAAATTTGGCTCTACAAAATCTTAAGAAATAGACATTGACACAATATTTTATAAAAAAAAAAAAGAAATCTCTTAGTATGTAACTATTAAAACTGAAGGTGATCCATCATTTGAGATGTTGAGATTTAATTCCAAAAGATACATTAATGGAAGAGATACCGTCCTTAATGCAGAAAAAACATTTAATACCGATCCAATCAAACTGTCTGAGCATCACAATTTCTTATTTGGCTAAATATTTGTTTTTGACAAAATCAACAGATAAAAAAAAAATTTCAATTCTAATAAAAGCAAGTAAACATTAATCAAAATATATAAAAAAGGAAAAATAATAAAAGGATATTAAAAAAGAAAAACCATGTTTATACATTCAAGTAAAAGACAAACAAATAAATATAGTTGTTATTCATAAACATCAAGAGGATCTAATGACAGATGTAAAACACTTTTTAATCATACAATGGGATGTCACTTCAAACAATTATAAATTACAATGTTTTTTTCTTTATTATTATAACAGTATAATCATACAAAAGTAGAAGGCATTTGAAAGACTTCATCCTCTTCATGAAATATGTAATTATCCTTCTCTAAAATCTCAGATATTAATATAAATACATCTTATAAAATAATTATCATATGATACCTCATATTTTAAAGCACTTTTAAAATTCAGTCCAAAATCTGATTTTTGTCATCTTCTTTGTTGCTAAAAATCACTGTAGATACACATAACCCCTTTGACAGGATGAGCACAATTGTAATTATTTTGTATTGTTATCTATATTTGATCAAATCTTGAGTTATGTAATATTTAAAGACTTCTTCAACTCAACTATTTTAATACTAGCAACTGGAATATGTAACTTGTACACCATGAAATATTATATATAGAGCTTGCAAAATATAACATTTTTAAATACAAGCTTTATTAAATTAAGTCATGTGACATCTGACTTGATTTTTTTTTTTATCATGAACTATTGTAGATTGGATTCATACAACATGATATATGTTAATCCAAATCAGTCATGTAATTATATATGTGTCATTAATACTATAAAATAAGAATAAATCAAAATAAATAAACTCAGAAATATTACCAAATTCACTATTTCCTTTATTTTTCTGTAATATCTTATATAAATGCTATCTATCCACTCTGCTTTGAACACTTTTTATCAAAAAAAAAAAAAACGTTTATTGTACATATATGCATACACGCATATACATTTTGACTTTTCTGTAGTCTTTTTCAGAGCTGTGATAAGATGAACAAAATAAAATATTTATATAATTATGTATTTTATTTTGTTCATTTTATCACAGCTGTGAAGACGACTACAGGACAGTCAAAACATAAGATTGTGTATGTATATATGTACAAAAAAAAAGGTTTTTTTGCTAAAAAAGTGTTCAAAGTAGTGTGGATAGATAGCATTTATAATAAACTCCTTAAACAGAAAATTTACACATTACAAATATATTTTAATTTGAAAATGTTTAATAGAACATGAACTACACCTCTTTATATTAAATTCTCTCTTTCACGTATAAAAAACAGCAGTAAAATAACTGATATTGTAGACAGAATGATTTAAGATTAATTCATTGATTTAAACAAATAAAACCACTTCAAACACAAGAATGAAGTCAGTGAACTCCAATTACACTTTCAAAAATCTGTCTGAATACAAAAAAAATGTTATATCAGAAAAACATTATCTTCAATGATTGTAAACTTAAATATAAGATAACATTAGTCACACTATATTTATTTACAAACTCCAATATTTTAAACTGATTTGTAGGAGAAACAGTGTGATGTGTACAGAAAATAAATTAACTTTTTTAAAAAAGAGTTTATTATACTGAATATAAAATTTCTTTTTAAAAAAAGAGTTTATTACACTGAATATAAAATTTAATATTAGTAAAATATTAGTAACTTCAAATAGTGTTTTGCAGGGTTGCCTTCGCAAATAAATTCGCAACTATAATAAGTATAGACATTTCTAGTGTTCTTTGACAATTATGCTAACTAGTACATTGCTTAATATAAGTCTATGCACACCCATATTTCATAGTGTTAATTTAAAATGCTGCCTTCTATTTCATTGCATCTTTTAAGCTCTGTTGATTCTTCACTGTTAATATTTCTGCATACTGGATTGCATATATGCTTGACTCATTTTGCTCTGTGATCCTGTTCACTGCTTACATGCAGCACTGATAAACTCACACAGATGTCTAGTACAGCAGTTTTTCATTTGCTTTTTTTAATTGGCTTAAATAACTACATCATTGCTTCTCTGAAAATTATCATATCAATTTGCATAATTTTAGAGTAGGTTTAATGCTCTTGTGCACATCTAGTCATATTATTTTATTCATCTTCATATATATTATCAGTGTTCAGATTTCTTTATAGTCAGAACATAAAGTGATTAAAAGTAATAAACAGGTGATTTTGGCTGTCAATTTTATTTGTCTAAGAGTAAGTATACAAAAATGTCAAATAGTCATAAAGCCATGTAATGTCCAAGTACTAAAAATGGCAGAAAAACTACCAACCACAGATTCTTCCGTATTAAATTAAACTATTCCGTTTAGTAATTGCACAGTTTGATGCAGTGGCCATGATGACAAATTCAAAAGCTAAATGACTTTGACTTCATGCTAAATTCTGTCACTTCCAATGCTCAAAAGTCACATTATCTCAAAAACAACAGCATACCATATGATATTTTTTTAGTGCAATTACACACACACACACACACACACACACATATATATATATGAGCAAAACTGTCAAACTGAGCCACCAACTAATTTTTTTTCTAATAAAACTACTGAATCTTTTTTATATAAATATTAAAATCTAATAAAATTAACATTGAATGTTTATATTAATAACCCTAGATATATCCTAGCCTATTCTTAATTTTTCCTAGCTATAAAATGTCAAGTAATTGTGCAGAAGTATAGATGCTTTGCTGCAAATACACAAACTACCCTTTATGCAATGTTCTATGAAACAAACTATTTTTTAAATTTAAATATGTCAAATTGATCCTGTATTAAGGAGATCATGGCACCTCATCCATCATGGCACCTCATCCATCACTATCTCAATCACAAACTATAATTTCTTGCCAAGCAGATATATTTCTATTTCAATTTACTTCTAAAACAATATATCTCAAAAACAATTCTAATGACATACTAATAGGTCACTGATATAAATTCCATACCTGACAACTTAAGATAATGTATAGATTAATTTTCTAAAAAAATACTTTTTAAAGACCAAGAACCATGATAGAAACTTTTAAAGAACCACTGAAGCAATTGCACAATATAAAAATATTGCTTCTGCTGTTGATTAGCAAATTGTTGTTAAATCTCCTCTTTTTTGCACCTATCTTGGATTACCATTACCATCTTAAAAAGTAATTAAACAAAAATTAATACAACTAGCTGTGATAAAATTTCTGAAAAAAAAAAGCATTCTATAATCATTTTAGAACTACATTATGAACACTTAAAAAAACTTATTTAATGGTATGGAAATACTTAAACGTTATTTTAATGGTAGTTGTTAAATTAAAAATAAACAATTTCAAATGATTGACAATAATTCCACTGAAGTGTTACTGATATAGTATAAGATAAAGCTGTAAAAACTATTTAGGTTTTAGTAACGTGATTACTCCAAGCAATTTATATCACTAATTAAGGTTCAGAATCTGAACTAAAACTTTCTTGATAAATTCTCAATTAAATCAAATAAATAAAACATAATCCAAGCCATTAAGTAATCTGTGTAGTTTAGCTTGATAATGTATGATTTCAAAGTTGAACTTCTACAATACACTAAGTAAATGTATTAAATAATCAGCCATATTGGTATCATGTACTTTTAATTTATTGCTTTAGTTCATAATTATAAATTACTTTTTGTACCAAACATCAGTTATTATAAATATTATATTGGCCATGAAATGTGGAAACAGACATTTTTTTTAATAATTTATTTTGTTAGTTTCTAATAAAAAAAATACTATCATTTTGGATTTTTTTTTTTCTACTTGTATTAGTGAATCTTTTATATCAAATGCTATTATGTCACAACTATCCACAAAATATGCATCACCCTTTTTCAATATAAATACATTTTGGGAGTAACCTTTGCTCATCAGATGAGTAAAAAAATCAACTTGTTAATTACTAGGAGTTCATAAGTTTGACCACCACAAGTGATAAAGAGCAACTGAGATATGAGGAACATGCTCTAGAACATATCACTACCAGGTGAGATAAGGGATTAATTACCTGGATACCATACATGTGTTGATAACATTTTTTTTCCAATTTTTCATTCTCAAAAATGGATATCTATCTATTATCTAAAATGCCTCTTACTTCTGATGTGATTCCTGAATGTGGTATTGCATTCTGAATTAGATTTTCTCTGAGCAAAGTTTTACCCAAAGAAAATAAAATTTAACCATTAATGCTTCTGATAGGGTCATTTAGTCCAGAAATGCCCCTATGTACTTTTTTCACTAACAATTTTACATTTTTTTATAAAATAAAATAAAATAAACAAAACAAAACTATCCATACAGTATTGCCACCCTATGCCAATCAGATTAATCAATGAATTACTCTGGTTGGAACAGGGTGGCAATACTGTATGGAGAGTTTTGCTTTGTTTATAAACAATTATGTGCTAGTATAAGATAGTAATCATGTGATAAAATAAACTAGTTAAATATATCTATTATGTGAATAATTATTTTCAAAATGAAAATGAACCAAACACAAGTTAAATTAAAATAATGTTTTCTTTTTTTAGTCTACCCTATAACTTATACACTATTGATAGGAAATATATTTCTTTGTAAAAAAAATATAACTGTGCATAATTTACTCAAAACCATATTTAAATTGTTGTGGGAAAAATAATTGCTGAAGAGAAGTCATTTATGCTCAGAAATCCTGTGACATCCATCTTATTTCTGGAAAGGAGGAGGAGGTTGGTTAACTATTAAGACTCAATTTGGATTATCTTGAAGTATATCTAAATGACCCTAGAATTCCTTTATGTCTTAAGATCCTAATGCAGCCATTATATGTTACATCATCCACACTATCATGAATTATAATATATTAAAATATTGTTTTAAACATTATCACTGATCATTTTAAGTTTAAATAAAATATCAATAAATTGACCATTGCATTTGTAATCATTATCTTTTTTCTAAGTATCTGTTATCAAAATTCAATGAACATTTGTTTAGTTTTTTAATATTTAAATCTAATCATAATTTTTTGCCTTTATCTAATAGTTTTGTCATATTTACAGTTATTCTGGAAGCATTGTTTGTATAAATAGTCACAATCATCTGTAAAATCCAAATATTTAAAGTAATTTATATTTACTTTTAATCCCTTTTTCTTCTGTTTAATCAGCATGATACTTCCTATAAAACTGTTGTGAAATCACCTACAGAGTTGGCATCATTTGGCATCCATTTTTATATTTGCATCTTTTTCCTATGTGTTGCAATGATTACTGTTGCATTTCTATTAGAAAATGTCTTATTTTTCAAGATTTATGACATATTATTCCAAAATTTGTTCATAATTTTTTTTATTTTATTTACAAATCTAATGCAAATTTGTACCCACAATTATTACACAAATGCAGCCAACACTTAAATAATACTATTATCATTAGCAATCAAGAATCTCAATCTGTTGTCAAGGTAACCATTTTTAGTCAATAAAAGTGTAAATCCACCTTTATCTTTGGTTGAATAGGTTTATATAGATACTAAAGATTGCAACTTGACTATAGAGAGTGAAATTATTAATGCAAAGAAGTTTAAGTAAACCTCATTAAACAGGTAAATATAACCTATTGTAAAAGTATATTAACAAATGATTATAAGTTTCAACTTGCACCCCAACCATATATAATTTATATAATGAACCTAATAGTGAACACTTAAACATGTATAATTCTCCAACTTAGCGATTTGAATGTATAATACTGCAATCTAACAGCTTTTAAATTTAGTTGATATTTATATCTAATGTCTATGCAGCCATTTTGATTCTATTCTCTTTCACTCAATACCCCCCCCCCCACCATATTATATTGTAATATCAAATACATCTAAATAAATATATAGTCATTTTATATATAAATCTTGTTACTATCTATATATTTAATTTTATTATTAGACTTAAATTTTATTTTTATTGAGCAATCATTTTTCTATATTATTCTTTGATTATTTTACCATTTTTCAGCCTTTGCAGATGGTCTGAATTATTTTATTATAGAAATCAGCTAGTGAAGATTATAGTTTGCAGTTAACAAGACAATTTACTTCTTAACCAAGATCTGATCCCACAAATTATTGAAGTCAGATCATTCAAGCTAATGATTATGAGCTTTGAAAGTAATGGAATTGCATTATTTATTGCTGTCTAATAATCTCCTACAAAAGCAGGATAAAATTTGTTTCACCTGGAATATACTAATAAAAACATTACATATTGACAAATCTTTATAAAGCTACTCTCATATTGTTTTGCATATATATTTATATACAATGTTTAGTAGATACAAAAATGCGATTTTAAACTGAATTATTTGTGCTACTATATAAATTTCCTATCCATTTTATTTACTGATTGTTTTTAAATTTTATTCATATATATATATTGTACCCTTTTCTATAGGTCAAGAAATAGTTATAATGGTCAATTACTAAAAAATTTTAAATTTGAGAATATATTTATTGATGTATTGAATATATTAAATTTATAGAGTCTGTAAAGTGCAATTTAAAGCTAAAGCAAATACCTGATACGTAAAATCATTTAAAAAATTAGTTAAATAAAGAGTAAAGAATTGCACATATGGTTGTAAAAGCTGGCCATATTAAAATAACACAGCTATCAGTAATAAAAATGTATTTAATAAGTCAATTTTAATAACTTTAAAACTTAGAATAAATTAATATTATATAGTATTTAAATTTATAAACTATATTAAATAATAAAAATTAGTGTAATGTATTTGAATAGTAAATATTACGATGTTGAGAATTGTATTTATTTCTATATTTTTTCTAAATTATTTCTTCAAAATTTTATATAAAATTTTTTTTATATAATATAAGTGCAGTAAATTTATTAAGACAGACAAAAATAGACAAAATACCGGAAACGATTACGTAATTGTCTGGAATATTTTTATACAAGCACTTGTTTCAATTAATACCAATATTTTAAAGTATTTAAATAATATTATAGTAGAAATGGATAGAATTTATTAAACATCATAATAAAAATAAGTAGTGAATAATTTTATTAAATATTGTTTTGAAAATTATTTTAAAAGTGTTTAAATTGATTTAAATATAATAATTAATTTTAAATAATAATTAGATAGTGTTTAAGTGTTACATTATCAGTTTAAAACTTTAGAAAATTATTTATAAATCCAAGTAGGATTGACCAATAGTAATAGAGCTTGGCAGACTCACAAAATCGCGCCAATTAATTGTATAATCGAGGAGAACAAGAATTGACAGACTCGAGTGAAGAGGTAAAAAATTTGAGCTCTCTAATAATTTCTTTTCTCCAATTTAGTCAATTTTTCAATATAATTCTAATAATATCATTAGAACAAATTAACTGACAATTTTAAAAATCATAGAGAGAGTCTTTAAAATAAATATTTTTAAAATTTTCATAAATTATGTATCACTAACTTAATCGAACCTGCCAGTGAATTCTATTGAAGTACAGTCAGAATTTTCAATAAAAAATATGGATAGATTCTTTAAAACCAGTTTTAAAGTTTATAATATTTCAAAATTGTTTATATTGTTCATTGATACCGCTTATATAGTGTATCCAAAGGAAACTGCTTTTACGCGTGTAATATAGATGAAAAGACATTGTGCGCAAAGTTCAGAAAGAGAATAAAATATAAAAATCATTATGATTCATCTAAGAATAAATGGACAAATATAATTTTAAAATTAAAATTATTGGAATTGCTTTCTTTAAGATGACCCGAAAAAGAAGTATACTCTAGAAAAAAAAAAGTTAAAGATCAAAAAATAATGTACATAAAATTAAGAATGAATGAAATAAAGCTTGCTAAAGAGAAATATTTGTATAAAGAAAAATACGGAAGAGGAATATAAAAAATATTGGATCCATAAAACGCAATTGGTACCTAAAGTATTAAATATTCGTAGTCTAATTAAAAAGGAGAAAGATGCATCGACGCGCCGAGGGAATATTTGCCAGAACATTAAAAAAAAAAAAAAAACTTCAAGGGATAACTAACTAAAATATATTTTAATAATCTGATGCTAAAAGCTAAAATTAAAGATCGTCTAAACAAATTTATTAAATGAACCAAGTTATTTTAAAACTTTGAGAGTCATAATGGGGAACATTCAGATAAAAGAAGAAGAGTAATATTATGGGACTAAACAAGATTTACCGTCAGAAAAATATTTAATTATGGTTTGAATTATTTTTTATTATTATTATAAGCATTAGGTTTCAGAAAACGATAGGGAAACAAAATACATTAATTTTGGTATATATAATATTATATGAAATATGTTTGATTTTGAATGTTTTTTAATAAAATTGTATGTGTGTAATTGTATATTTGCGATGCTCGAAGGAAGGAAAAGAAGCCTACTGCAAAGCCTAATCCGAAGATAACAATTGTTTTTTGGTAACATTTATAATTATTGATGATATAATGTATGTTTTATTTATTTAGATCAGCCGAAAATTGAATGAATGTAGTACAAAAGTTTTATTATTATTATTATTTAAAGTTGTAAATATAAATTTTATTAAACGCTCACTATTATTTCAGTAATAGTTTTAACAAGGCTGTAAACCTTAGCAATGAGCGTCTGAAAAAATCGTCACTAGGGACCTCTGTAGGTCTTAAAAACACATGCTTACGCTATGAAGAAAAGAGAGAATCCCTTCTTTACTTCGACCTACTTTTATATAAATAGGTGAAGCAGAAGTGTTTTGATCTAAGAGTGTGAAGCTATTAAATACTTCACTAATTAAGTCCACAATTCTTATAATACATTAATACTCGCGAAATCTTACGATTTACTACGAGTTAATGAAAAGATCTTATAGTAAGAAATATATTACGATAATTTAAAGTTGTAAATATAAATTTTATTAAACGTTTAATAAAATTTATATTTACAACTTTAAATTATCGTAATATATTTCTTACTATAAGATCTTTTCATTAACTCGTAGTAAATCGTAAGATTTCGCGAGTATTAATGTATTATAAGAATTGTGGACTTAATTAGTGAAGTATTTAATAGCTTCACACTCTTAGATCAAAACACTTCTGCTTCACCTATTTATATAAAAGTAGGTCGAAGTAAAGAAGGGATTCTCTCTTTTCTTCATAGCGTAAAGCATGTGTTTTTAAGACCTACAGAGGTCCCTAGTGACGATTTTTTCAGACGCTCATTGTTAAGGTTTACAGCCTTGTTAAAACTATTACTGAAATAATAGTGAGCGTTTAATAAAATTTATATTTACAACTTTAAATTATCGTAATATATTTCTTACTATAAGATCTTTTCATTAACTCGTAGTAAATCGTAAGATTTCACGAGTATTAATGTATTATAAGAATTGTGGACTTAATTAGTGAAGTATTTAATAGCTTCACACTCTTAGATCAAAACACTTCTGCTTCACCTATTTATATAAAAGTAGGTCAAAGTAAAGAAGGGATTCTCTCTTTTCTTCATAGCATAAGCATGTGTTTTTAAGACCTACAGAGGTCCCTAGTGACGATTTTTTCTGACGCTCATTGCTAAGGTTTACAGCCTTGTTAAAACTATTATTATTATTATTGTAAAACGCATTTAAAACAACACATTGAAACATTTTGAGATGTGATTAGATTTTGAAAATATGCATACGATAGTCATTTTATTTGTTGATAAATAATAATTTAATATAATCGATGATTATATTACATTTTCTATTGATTTTTCCTATTGGGATGTTGGAATATTGTTTTAACAAAAATGTAGGTAATGAACATACAGTGTTATAAAGCGAGATAAATTATTCTTAAGGAATAGAGAAATGATTTTCATATTCGCGAATCTTGTTTGTTGTTTTTTTAAAAGTTGTTCGTATGTTATCGATGTTTGATATAGTGAAAATCTAGAGAGATAATTTAAGTAGTGACTTGGGAGTACAGGGGTGATTTGGAAACCAAGATGATGTATGAAAATCTAGGATGATACAGGGAATGGAAATAAGTAGTTTTGTGAGAGAATCAGCATAGTTAACATAGCCCTATGGCTGATCCACATTTCATTTTATAGGTGATAATCAGCGTAGTTAATGTAGCCCTACGACTGATACACATGTTGTCTTGGACAGTGTTATTTTATATTTCGTGTGAGTTGCCTTGATGTTTGGTAAAGCTGAATAAATAGCTGCCACATCACTTTCTTATCTTAAGGGTTAATAGACACTAAATGTCGAACCTGTTCACACTGTTCCATGCATTCTTGAAGTACATTGAAAACAAGTTATCCATCTTTCTTCCCAATATCCTATACATCTTTTTCTATCTTAATCTGTATTTCGTGCTACTACATCGTATATGATAGGTTTTATTGAAGGGAAAACAATAGATAATTTAAAATGTATGTTATGATTTTACTTGGAATAAGAATAGTTAAGAGTTAACTAAGAATAGATTATAACCATTGAAAGAAAGATACAGATGTCCTAAATAATGGAAGAAGTTATAGAATCATTTTTATTTAGAAATAAACTATAATTTTTTATAAAAGTATATCAAATGAGAATATACAAAATATTAAAATATATTTTCACGCTCTTTTTATTATTAATTATATTTTTAAAGAGATAAGTGTTGCATATTTAAAAATACTATAACACTCGATAATTATTATCATATATTTGAAATTGTAACAGGGTGATATTTAAACACATTGTAATATTATACAGGAGTATGGCTTATGCAAAAACGCATTATAATTTATATGAGCATGGGAAAACAAACATTAAAGTTAATCATAATATTTAATAATATGTTGTGCAATTTGTTTAAAGTAACAAGAAATGTAAATTTTCTTTTTTTTTAAGACCATATTGATTATAAAGTGTGACGTTATAAAATATTGATCCACAAAAATAATTTAGAATATTGTAAATTTAGTATATTTAAAAGGTAAAAATGTTGTTACCCATAAGTAGTTCAAATAAATAGTGTGATAAACCTAAAGAAAATAACTAAAATAATTTTTAAAATGTATAATGATTGGATTAACTATAAAGAAGTACAAAATTGTAGAATTAACATTTGTCATGTGTAAGGAAAGAAGGATATCCGTTGTAAATAAGATGTAAATAGATTTGTTTTATTTTTACTTAAATTTATTTGATGTTAATAAACTTTGTTAAATTTGTTTATTAAAACTTGTGTCTGGGTATTGTTTTCACTACATCATGGTACAAATTCACAGAATGTTTTCACAACCACTGAAGTACATTTTGCACAAAAGATAACTAAAAATATGTTTAATCTTAATTATTATTGATTTACTTATAATTAAGTAATTATAAAATTGCATTAAGTTATTGGTCATAAATCCACTATTCTAATATTTTGATAAATTATATGCTATTAATTGCCACTTACTTTATTTATCAGATTATCTAAACACTACCACTTCTTAGTTTACTTTATTGTTTAAAGACAAAAGATGATATTGATATTGATTGATTTATTATGGTAATAAATTTGCAATAAAAGAAATTTATACCAATTTGATTAAGTAAGAAAGATTGTAATCATTATTGTTATTAATTGCAGTGTAGTAGATATGGCATAAAATCCCTTACCATATGTGCTACCACATTTTGTTGAAGTATAAATAAAGATTAAGAACCTGAGATTATAATTTATTGAGCTAGATGATGATTATTATTATTAAAGACAACAGAATTAATATTATAGTTATTAAATAAGTCTTAGTAAGTAGACGTTGTGAAAGTCATAAGAATACTATGTAGTTATTATTTGAAATAATAGTATAAAGGGGGAATAGTGTTCTTATGCCATTGAGGTGGTATCCTGTGGGATATTGGCTCAATGTGATCTACCTTGCCAACTCGTATTTCCACTTCTCGTCTCATGAATACATTAAATCTTTATGTTAATTTACTTTAAAACAGAACCTAAGTTAATTTTTAAGAAATTTGAGCTAGTAAAACATTTTTTAATATAATATTTAATTATTAGAGCTAGAACCCGGTGACATTAAATATAGTAATCTATTTATTTGTAAGTGGAGGTACGAGGATGACGGCGGGCATGGTTAGAATATATATATCAGAAAATTGTATTTAATAATGATAATAGTCTAGGTTAGAAGCTATGGAAGTCATGTGACCTTGGATTGCTAGAAATAACAGATTGACATTTGATCTAGGAATTTCTATCATTGTGTTATACTGCACAGGACAATAATAAACCTGCAGTGCATAGAATTCCATGTCATCATGGAACTTATACCACTATACATGATCATCATTTCTTATGCTTACACAAGCTGATAAAACAAAGGCAAACTTTTCATCCACTAGTGCCAACCAGTGCAAACCAGAGTAGTCAATGGATTCAACAAGATTTATGCATAAAATCTTTATCTAGTGTGGCAATATCTCCAGTCTAGTTTTTAGCTTGTGGCTTTCGTCAGTGAGTTTTGGATTTGTGAGATTTAACACGTAAATGGTGATAGCTAGATGGTTGCATTAGAACCTAAGATGTGGGTGCAGTGTTCTCAGATTCAAAGCTCCTCTCTGATGAAAACTACAAGCTAGAACTTAGTCTGGGGATATTGGAGGCACAAGCACTAGATAGGAATTTTATGCACAAACCTTCTTGTATCCATTGATTACTCTGGCTTGCACTGGATGGCACTACTCTATGGAGAGTTTTCTATTTAAATCATCAATTTATATATATTAATAGTAAATATTAATTTTTATTAAGCACAATGTCAGCAGGTAATACTTAAATAAGGCTAAAACCTTAGTATATGTGCCTTGAATGCTTAATTTATTACAAGAGAGACCTCTACAAATCGAAATGCAAGATTCGACTTTATAAAGATAAAAGCAGCCCTCTTATCTTCAATCTATTTTTCTATATATATAGGCAAATCTAAAGCATTATAATTTGGGAGCATGAAGCTAATAAATTCTTCACTGATTAAGTCCAGTATTTCTGTTAAACATTAACGATCATGAAATCTTTCAATTTACAATGAGTTAATAGTCAGATTTTGCGATCGTTAATGTTTAACAGAAATAGTGGACTTATTCAGTGAAGAATTTATTAGTTTCACACTCCCAAATCATAATGCTTTAGATTTGCCTATATATATATATATATTGAAAATAAGAGGGTCGCTCTTATTTTTATAAAGTCAAATCTTGCATTTTGATTTGTAGAGGTCTCTCTTCTAATAAATTAAGCACTCAAGGTACATGTACTAAGGTTTTAGCCTTATTTAAATATATATTAATAGTCTAACATTGCTTAATTTTGGTGGTTTGATCAGAATGAGCATCTTTATATCTCATAACCATAAACATCTCATTTAATTTACGATCATGAAATGAAATCTTATTAATCAGGTGTAAGAATCAGTATAAAATTTTGTAAGTTATTTTTTTTATTGCTTTATTTTTTGCTAATAACCATATTTATTACCAACCTAACAATCTGTTTGTCAATAAATTATTTCCTCTTTTTTGCCAGATTAATTTAGCATCTATATTAGGCAGTAATCCACTACATTTTTTCAGAGTCCTGCATGTAATCTTGAGTAATCAAATGATGATGATATACGAAATGAGATGCACTGTGACTTCTCCTTTTTTTGGAGTCAGGAATTTCTCAACTACCATGCCCAGAGAAACCTGTTAGCCACATTATTCTTTATTATTGCATCTATTTTTCTATCCCATTCCTTGCAACTATTATACTCAACAATTCTCCTAACACAATCAGACCACCTTTTGTATAAGTATACTGACATAAATTCTTTATCCAAATCTGCATACTGTACCACCTTTCTCATCCATCTTGTTTTCTGCTCTTTACTCATAATCCAATTAAATATTATTTTGGCTATTCTTTTACTATCCATAAACTGAAATCTACCAAACATTTTCATTTTGAAATCTACCAAACATTTTTATTTTTGAATCTCTCATATAAAATCTTGACCATTCAATTTCTCCTTGAATTGCCTTCTTTGCCATTCACACATCTAAATCTAATGCTTGTTTTCCTACTTCTCTTTGTATTTTTTTAAAGTAATCTAACACTGCTTTACTTACACATAATGTATAGCTACCACATGTTAACCCTGCTACTGCCACTTCCTTCCATACAATTCTAGTTACATCATGTTTATTATATGAAAACACTGTTAATTTCTTTATCAGTTCCTTTCTTTTCTTTGCTTCATTGATCATTTTTTTCTCTCATTCTTCCAAGCAATATATCTGATTACTTAAGCTGATTCCCAAATAGTTATACCTATTCACCATAACTTTATATTCCCCAATAAAAATATTGTCTTCTCTTTCCCAATATTAATTATCATTACTTTTGATTTTTCTTCATTAAATTTAATGCTCATCTCTTAACCCACTCTTGCATATGTCCTCAGCATAACTTCCATATCTTCACTTCTTTCTGTGCACAAGAAGACATCATCCTCAAATAAAAGACCTGATAATATATATGCTTCCTTGCTACCTATTAATGGTATCTTTATCCCTCTTCCTAGTCTTTCTGTTGCTCTCTATTTCTCTCAAATACAACAAAAACAAAATAGGTGACATAGGGTATCCTTGCCTAGTCCCAACCCATTTTTAACTTTAACAGATTCTATATTCCCTGATTAAAATATATAGTAATTATTTTTATACAATCTCTTAATAAGACCCACTAAAGCTCCATCCATTCCCAAATTTACTAAACATACTCATAGTCATTTGATAATATATAGATAGAGTGGTGCCTATTGGAATCTAAAGATTAAATAATGTCATGTCATTTATTTTTTTTAAAATGAATGTTAGATAATAGTGCAAATTTTAATTTTTGGATTATTATCTGGAAATTTAATTTCTGATTATTGGTCTTGTCAGTGATTAGCAATGTCTAAAGTTAATCTGGGATTTAATTGGCTTTACAATTTAGTGTCCTTTGATTATTTAACACAGGCAAAATTCTCCATACAGTAGTGCCACTCAGTGCCAACCAGAGTAATAAATGGATGCCAGAAGGCTTGTGCATGAAATTACTCTGATTACTCTGGTTGGCACTGAGTGGCACTACTGTATGGAGAGTTTTGCCTGTGTTAATAACAGTTATATGCTAGCATAAGAAATGGTGATCATGTGATGTTTAGTGGTTTAACACAAATCCTGCCTAATAGGATAGTGATAGCTATGGTTGTAAAAGAGCCAAAGACACCAAAATGCATGGGTGCTGAACTGATTTCAGACCCATATGACTATATAAGTTATTGACCTTAGATTGAAAATATTATTGAGATTTCAATTTTATTCTCATAGTTTTGTAGTTAAGTAGAGATAAAAGGTGGCTGCTGGAGGGTTGCATTAGATCCTAAGATCTAGGTGCAGTGATCTCAGATCCAAAACTTCACACTGAAGAAGGCCACAAGTCAGAAACTAGTCTGTGGATATTGGATGAGTAGGCACTAGATGGGGATTTTGTGCACAAGCCTTCTGACATCCATTGAATAATCTGGTTGGCACTGAATGACACTACTGTATGGAGAATTTTGCCTGTGTTAATAACAGTTATGTGCTAGCATAAGAAATGGTGATCATGTCTTGATTATTTAAGCTATCAATGGATGATTCTACAGTAGAATAATGGAATAGATTATTTCTCTAATGCTGATATTAAAAGTTAAATAGAGGAATTATTCATTGCTTTGACTGCTATATATATCATACTTCATCCAAAATAGAAAAGTGTGTATTATTAATGTAAAATGGATTATAAAAAATATATCGATTTTGGTCTAGTGTCATACTATTCTAATCATATCATATAGTTCGGTTTTAAAACTTTAGGGTATTTGAATTTCATGTCATTGTTATAAATTATATATAAATTGTAAGATAGACTGCTGGGATTAAGTTCCAAATCATCCCAAACAAAGACTGATGCCAGAAATTAGGTAGGGTATTTAGTTGGCATGCATTTCATTTTGACTCGTATCTATCTTCTAGTAGAGTTTTAGTGCTTACTACTCATAATGCTAATGTTTGTATAATTTAGTGTAAAAAAGTATAAAATATTTAAAGTCTGTTAGTTTGTTATTCAAATTAAGAAATTGTTAACAAATATTTTTTGAGTCCTCTTCTTTTGTTTTTTGTTGCAAATAGTGCTATACTTTGAAGATATTGAAGATAAAAATATATTAATAAGAAAAACATTGAATGTAACAAAGTGGCAGTTTACTTTTTTGGGTAATTGTAATATTCACATAAATGATCTGGACATTTATACAGAAATCGTAGTCTCTGTATTTTAAATTTAGCTTTGGATTCATGCTTATCATGTTTTTGATATGTAATATCATTTTCATAACATTTTCTCTTCTTTACCAGAAGAAAGAGCCATGGTTATGATATTGTTAGATATCAAAAGCATGCTAAGCATGAATAAAAGCCAAATTTACATATGTGGAACATCTTTTCTGTATAAATGTCCAGACCATTTATGTGGATATTTTTTTGAAAATAATGATATCACGATATTTAATGAGAATAAAGAAAGTGATGGGAAAACAATCATATATCATTATTCACATACAGTAATTTGTAGTAATAATTAATTTTGTAATAAATTGTTGAACCATATTTACAATTAATCATGAACTTATTTAAAGATATAAATTTTATTCACCTATTTTAGCATTTTTCTGGTTATTTTGATCAGATTATAGTTAAATTTTATTAAAGATTATTTTGTTTTAATATTGTATTCCTTTGCTTGTTTTTTACTTCAGATTAATTTTACGTCTGAATTACTCATCATTTTAAATAAATAAGTAATAGATGCAATTACATTTATGAAGAAGGGAAAAGCTGCAATAAATCATGGTCTTATAATCAATATTTTAAAAGATACTGATGAAGAGGTAGAAAAAAACTGTTGGCAATGTTATGTATCGAATGTCTGAAGGATCAAGATGTATCACATGATTGGAAGAATGCAGTAGTAATATTATTTAAAAAGGCAATAAGGAAGTTATTAGAAATGCTAGACTTATCACTCTTTTATCAAAATTATCCAAAATTGTTGTCAAGATAATTGCAACTCATCTATAGCATCTACAAAGACCTTTGGATTTTTTAACACCCAAAAGAACGGATAGGATTTAAAAGTCATTTTTTCACAGTGTCTCACATCGAGCTATTGAGGAAAGTTATAGAAAGGACGAATGAATATGAGTTACTATTTTGCTGTGGGTTTATAAATTATAAAAAAATATTTGATTTTATAAGCATGTTTATAATAATTGAAGCATTCGATCATTAAGATACAAAAGGATATTGCCATATTTTGAAGAATTTCTATCAAAATGCAATTGTAATAATTCGTTTTCTTGGTGACATTAAAAACAATAATATTGAGAAGGCTGTATGATATGGATGAAATGCTTGAAAAGCTGATTATTAGTTTATTACTATTCATAAACATCGCGCTTTTTAGTTATTACAATTCATAAACATCGCGCTATATAAAATAAATATCTCATTTACACAATGATTTTATGAAAAACATTTTGTGGAATAATATTGGAGGCTAAACAAGTAAAAATAAATGGAGATCATTTATTTTACCTACATTTAGCAGGTGATTTGATAGTTTTGCACACAATATTTAAGAGTTTTGAGAAATATGGCAAAGATTAGCAGAATAATGTAAATGGGATTAAATATAATTTTTTTAAAACACTCATGTTCAATGGATTTTTTCAGAAGAAAAGAAATCAAAATTGATAATTGTAAATTAGAAATTAACAACTAGAAAATAGTTTAGTCAGATTGTTAATATAGAATGGATGAAATTAATTATGCAAATAAACTTGATTAGAATGCTTTTAGTAGAAACATCTTAGTATTAAAAGAAATCTGACTGGACGTTTGAAAAGGAAGGTTTTAATTCATATGTTTTACCAAATTTTATATATTGGATCACACAATGAAATATGGAGAGCTGTATATTAGATGTAACAAGAAGTGGTTAAATGGATCAGATAACAAATAGTTATCATTCACATAATTAAAAGAATTATGAAATTGAGCTGAGCTAGACATATTGTTGGAGGAAGGTGGATTTGCGATCTGAACAGATTGCAAAAGAATTCCAAATAGACCACTTATGAGTCAGATGAAATAAGAAAGTTTGGGATGATGTGGAAAAAAGAAACTGGATCAGTGAAATTGAATTAAATTGTGACTATAATTCTCTGGTGGATTAATAACATTAAAAATGTTGTTAATAATTAATAAACTCCTTTTATGGAAAATTAGGATATGACAAATATTGATACTTATTATTTGTGATTAAAAAACTGCATAGTAATAATTGTAATGGTAATGGTAATAGTACTTCAATGTATTCCCTAAAAGAAATTACATTAGTAAGTTACAAACAAGTGTATAAAAGCTATAAAGAAATATAAACTTGTGCAAAGAACTTCCAATGTAACAGTTAAAAATTTTAAATAATAATAAACTTATCTAATTGTCAAAATCACAATAAAGAATGAAATACATAATTTAAAATAATTAAAAGTAAATTAGGAATTTAAATATAAATAACATTATTAACATTTATATATAAACAAAAGCAAAACTCTCCATACAGTAGTAGTGCCACCCTGTGCTAACCAGAGTAATCAATAGATGCCAGAAGGCTTGTGCATATAATCCCTATCTAGTGCCTACTCATCCAAAATCCCCAGACTAGTTGTTTCTGGCTTGGGGCCATCATCAATGAGATGGTGATCATGTAACATTTATATATATATAATATATTTTTTATATCTAATGAACACTCACACAAAAACATATTAAATAACTTAAGACCATATCTTTTATCCTCTGTTAGATTCCTTGAAAAAAACTTGGTAATATAAAATAAATCTAATTGAAAAAATGAATATGATCCTGTATTAGGATTAGAAACTCTAGGATAGAGAGTTTTTTACAATGAATCTCAAGGATGATCATCTATTAGATATAAATGAATGATACCAAATAGACCATGCTCTTTGAATGTAGTTCAAACAGAAGAGAATCAAGATCTGCTAAATATAGTAAAGAAAGAACTATTTTGTAAAATACAAATAAGAATATAAGAATAGTTATCTCCAATAGGCATATTGTAGCATAAAATATTATAATAACAGGCAATATAAATAAAAACAAGACCTGATCTGGAAAAACATTTTGCTGTATAAACCTAATATCATATTTCATGAAAATTCTTCATCTTTTTCATTTCCAAAAATCCATAACTCTGTTACACGAAGAACTATTGTTAGGTCCATTTGTCAAAACTTGCAAAATTTTTTCTCAAAGTTCTTAGTTTTTTAGCAATGAGACCCAGAATTCTTCATTCTTTGAATAACACCATATTGATGGTTAGTAATTCATCACTGCCATCCCTGATTAGCAATATTTACATGAAAGAACATGAAACCACCATCATAAATACTATTCTCTATCTATGTAAAACCTGATTTCACTATGTTGATGATACATTTGTCATATCAACCACTACACATCGACAGCATATAGCCTACAACTGATTTCACATTAGAAACAGAATAATAACAAACATTGTAACAGTCAGAAAACGTGTGACTCGTAAACATTATGCCCGCTTGTGTAGGACGACTGGGGTTAATTTCAACCCTGAAGAATCCGGAATATTTACGGCGGAATAGATCATCGCGTCTTTAAACGTAACACATGTATAAGTATAAACGATTATGATAAGATTTAAATAGATTTCTAATTCGGCCCTACATTATCAACAGTTACTAAAGAACGTTGGTGACTCTCAAAGAAATGTAATTTTCTGGAATTATTCATGATGATTTAATAAATACAAAACCTATATAAATTGGGAATTATTATAACTAATACGTCACCCATTTGCGAAGTAGTAGACCCTGCATTACAATAAGTGATGCACTGAATGCATGTTGATTTATATGAAAGTTAAGTTAGTTATGGTTTATAAGAATGTCGGGCTGGTCTCTGCCTCGGCCTGACGAAGTACATATTAATGAAAATGTGACACGCATTCACTGTTTCAAACGATCATAGATTTAAACTTTGAAAATAGAGACAATTGTGAGCATGCAATAATTAAATAATAAATATAGATAAAATGTAGATTTTAGAAATACGCACCCAAGATAGAATGAGGTAAGCTAGATTATTAGAGAAATTTACACATTAAGTTAATTATTCAGTTTTAGTTATACATATGGTAATTTTACATTTTATAATTTAGATAAGTAGTATGAAGAAGAGCTATAGCATATTATTAGAGTACTCTAGAGTTTGAACACAGACAGGTACCTGTTTTGTAAGAAGTTTTCTGATTCCATTAGTTTAGCAGCAAAAAGTTCACGAGTGGCAATTCTTTCTTGTATTTAGATATTTCATTCAATTTCACAGCAGCAGCAGCTTTTTCATTTATTTCAGGCAGCAGATCTTCAAGGTGAATTTATGATGGGCAATGGAAAGTTTGGCATCCGATAGGCCATCTTCCAATGGAGAATAATCTAGGTGCTTTACTCGGTCATACCTTGGCTGGAACAAATTATTTTTATATTTTTGGAGACTCTCAGTGATCGAGAGCAAAGCTAAAGTTTTAAGTTAATGTCCCCAGCAAGTTTAAGATGGCCTCTTTTTTATCTTGATCTTTCATATTTTTGTTAAGATATTTTTAGGTTCTACTTAATCTGCCCTGAGGATAATCAATGCATTTTGTTGGTTTTTAATTAAAGAAAGCTGCCGTTCTATTGTTTACATTTTACATTTACTAATTATATTTTGGGGAATTTTTCTTTAATTAATTTATTATCTATCACTGACCAATGCTTTTAAATTTCAAAGACAAAAAGGGAACATAAGATTATTTTAACTTTTAATTAAATATTACATCAGATTTTTTTAGAATTATTATTAAACGAAATTTAAACAAAGCAATAAATACGAACTTTATAATCCAAAATAAATGATTAAAATTATACAAAATTATATAACTAAAAGAAATCTAAATTATATTATTTTATCCCTATTTATTGCCTTTAATTTGAGATCGAAATGTGTGCATGTTTATGCTGAATTCTACATATATTTATACATTTTTAATATTGCTACACACACAATTCGATACCAAAAAGTTTAAATTTGGGCAGGATAGACCGGTTAGTGAGAGACAACAGAAAAAGGTGAAACTTAAGATTCGAATACGAATCTTACTATTTCATTTCCCCGTACTTCCCGTGAACAATTAAGGGAAAACAAAGGAGGCAAGAAAGAGAAGAAATTTTACATTACATAATTTAAAGACGAAAACATTATTATTGTTTTTACAGATATATTGAAATATAGAAAGCAGAGATTACATGAAGCAACGAACAATTTATATACCCGGATCTAGAATTTATAGTTTAATTAAAATGGCCTAATTTGGCCATGTCTGGTTAAAATCATAGTAATAATTAGTTAAACTGAATGTATATATATATATAATTCTTAGAATAGGATTAGTTAGCATAATATAAAAAAAATTTTTAAGAGTAATAGTAATTAAAACAATAATATACATAACAAACTTTCTATCTAAAACCCTATTTGACTAAAGTAGATTCCATTCAACCAAGTTCATTATATCAAGTTCATTTTATTATTTTCATATACGTTTAATCCGTCCTAATAGTCTTAATATTTTTACAACCCCAGGTCAGGTGGATAATACCTACATGGTTTGAGATTACGGGCATTGTATGTCCCTTTTATGGTATCTCCATCTTTTAATAAATATCCATTTGGGCCACATGTGCGATCAATTATAAAGGGTCCTCAGTACAAAGGAAAGACCTTTTTATATATTCTTTAATCTCAGTTACTTTGTTGAGAGTTCCATACCCAAACATAGTTCCTGACCTGGAAATGTTGGCTTCTCCGATCTGCTCGTAATTTCCGTTCTGCCCTTTCTGTAAGGCGGCGGTGTGCCTTGCGTCTGTCAGTTTCAATATTGATTTCATCCATGGGTAATGGCGTCTTGATCAGTAATGATTCCACTTTACCCAAATGCAAATGTGTTGGTGTCATGCCAGTGGCCTCATTGATGGTTCCATTGATATATTGAAAAATCTTTTCAGTTTGATTTACCCAGCTTCTGTGATTTTGGTGAACATGGGTCCTAAATAGTCGGTTTATTTCCCTCATAACCCATTCACATGGGTTAGACTGAGGATTTCGAATTGAGGTCAGAATATGTTTAACATTCTGCTGCCTCAACCAAGTCTTCCATTCTTGAGATGTAAAGGCCGATCCATGGTCCGAGAGGATGGTGATCGGTTTTCCAATCTTGACAAATTGACACTTTTGTAACACTCAAATTGCGCAACGGGAATCTGCTCACATCACAGGATAGGCCCAAGCATATTTTGACAATAGATCATAAGTTACAAGTAAGTAACAGAATCTACGGTAGGATGGCAATGGGCCATAGTGATCGATCACAAGTATTTCATTTGGTGCAGACGGAATGATAGAGGCACCTACTCCACTAAAGTTTCTATTTGGTGGTTTATCTCTTGCACAAATAGCACATTTCTTGAGGGTATCCATCACATCTTCATATAGCTTTGGTCAGTGAAATTGTCGTCTTATAGCTTCTGTTTTTCTAGGGCCATAGTGCCCTACCATGCATATACATGATGAGACAGTATCTGAGGTCAGGTGGTACCAAGATTTTCCAGTAAATTTTTTATCTCCCACAATCTGCTGCTGCAACAACCCATTTCTTATCCGGTATAGCTTCTTTCCTCGAGGTGTTGAGCAGCCTTGTATTGGATTTCCTTGCTGTTGTACAATTTGGATAAGCTTTTTAAATAGCGACTGCTGCTCTTGCCAATGTTGAAGGTTCCTTAACTTGTGTTCCATCTCCTGGTCCAGTACCATTGCTGCAATTACCAATGGCTGATCACTTATGGGGTTGTGTGGCTCCAGTTCTATAGGATGTCAACTTAATATATCGGCCACTGTATTTTCAGGCCCAGGGCAGTAGACAACTTTATAATGAAATCTTTGAAGTGAAAGACTCCATCTGATGAGGTGGTCATTGTTCAGGTAACTTTTATTTAGGAATTCAAGACACCGGTGGTCAGTAATGATAATCACTTCTGAACCCAGCAACATCTGCTTGAACTTATTGCATAACCACATGATTGCTAGTGTCTCTTGTTCCATCACTGTGTAGTTCTTTTCAGCTCCTTTCAGAGTACAGCTGCTAAAATATAGTATTTGGTGTTGGCCTTCTTGGTTGACTTGAAATAGAACCACGCCCAATCCCTTCTGACTGCTATCAGTCTGCAAATAAAAGGGACGGGTAAAATCTGGGTAGTGTAACATCACAGTCTCTAAAAATCTTCTCTTTACTCGACTGAAGTCTTCTTCATGGGTCTTCGGTGGTGAGGTCTTATCAATTCTACTAGTGTTGATGTATTCTTGGCAAAATGGGGGTAAAACTTGTGATAGTAATTGCAAAGGCCCAGAAATGATCGAACTTGTTTTCGGTTCGTGGGCCTAGGGAAATTTTCAATAGCTGCGACCTTGTCAGGGTGAGCCCTAATTCCTTGACCATTTACAATATGGCCTAAAAAGGAAATTTTCCTCAATGTGAAAAAACTTTTTTTTAAATTAACACTTATATTTTTCTGGGTGCACTCATCGAAAAATTGTTTTAAATCCTCCAGATGTTCTGCAATGTCTCTAGACGCAACTACTACATCGTCTACATAACATACCAATTTTTTTTAACCTTTCTGACAAAACTTGGTCCAAACACCTCATGAGGCCAGCCCCGCTATTTATCAGCCCAAAAGGTACTCTCTTAAACATGTTGGTTTGCCCATTGTATCTGAACACGGTATATTTTCGATCCTGGGGGTGGAGAGCCATTTGCCAGTAACTGGCAGTTAGGTCAAGGGTAAAGAAAATATTCTTAGCAGTCAACTTGATAAATGTTTCTTGGATGGGTGGTGGGATGTTCCACTCAGGTATAGTAATGTTGTTTAATGTCCTAGCATCGAGACACAATCGTATGGTTCCATTTTTCTTTTTGACTACGACTAACGGGTTATTATAGGGTGATGACCCCTTTTCAATTACACCCCAGTCAATCATCTGCTTAATTTGAGCATTCAACTCTTCTTGATACTGAAATGGGATAGGGTATGTGCGGGTCTGGAAATGCGTCTCTTCTTTTACTCGTATCCGATGGACGTAATCACTAATTTCACCTGGGACCTGAGAAAATATTGTACGATTTTCCGTAAGTAATTTTTGTAACTGGAATTGGTCCTCTACCTTGTCTAATGATGATCCCATAATTTTCTCTTGGATATCCTCATCAGGAATGGCCTCCAGACATCTTAATTGGATTTCTTCAGTTTGTTTATTTGTATCAAAACTAATCTGCTTCTGCTGGAAAGTTAGTATCTTTTTTTATAGTCCAGGATACATTCATGTTGGGTTAAGAAGTCAGACACAATTATCATGTCCTGAATTAGTCCTTTTATCACTAAGAAGGTGTGTCCTGCATTGGCTTCTCCTATCGATATTTCCAACCAGACTTGATAGTTTTCAGTTCTGGTCGTCCTCCCATCAGCCAGCTTCATTTGGATTGGGCAAGCGGGAAGCCTGAGTATGAGTCCATGTTTTTCGTAACTTGTTAACCACTCTCTAGAAACACAGGAAATCTGGCTGCCTGTGTCAAGAAGAAATTTGTGCAACTGATGCCCCGATTCTTGTATTAATAATTGGGCAAGGGCCAATCTGAAGTCCCCAAGTGGGATCCTCTTCCTGGATGACTGACGTTAGGTTAGTCATCTCCACTACTCTCAACTGCTGGCAAGATGAAGGCTGGTACTGGTAATCTTTTACTGAAGTCCCGCTTGATCGAATTGCCATTTGGTTTCTTTCTTTCTCACTATGATTGCTAGTAGTCACTGATTGCTGTTGTCTGGTCTCCTGCTTCCATTCGTGATCTACTAGACTTTCAGACCAATGGCTATCATCTAAAACTGCAAGAAATTCTCCCATCTCTTCAATGTCTTTGATACAACTTCCAATCATCAGCTTTTGGGTAGTTACTGGCATATTTTGTTGAATCGTTCCAATGATATGTCTATCTGCCATTGCGAACGTCGTGAGATTTAAATCGGTTTGCTTGGTGGAGGAAAAACTGAGCATGTGTTTCTTGGGGTATTGCTCCGTATTTTTCATGACAGAGCATGTTGTAGATATCAATTTGATGCTTGTCGCTCCAATATTGTTTCATTAACTCATCTGCGTACTTCTCTATAGTTTTAGGTTTCCATTTCACCATATCCCACCAGTCTTTGGCCTAGCCCTGTAAATGGTAACTGGAAATAGCTATCTGTTCACCTGCTTCTGTCTTTTGCACTTGAAAGAAACTTTGTAAGCTCTCTAAGTGGGCTTGAGGATTTTCTCTTGTCTCTCCTCTAAAGATTTTTATCTGAATAATTTTTCCTAAGTAGCTTTGAGGTCTAACCTCCTTTGTCCTTATATTTCCCCCCTTTTTATTGACTTGGGTTATTCTATATTCATTTGCTATCATTCCTAACTCTCTCAAGACAAATTTTTGAATTTCCTGATACTCTCTAACTCTCATCTTTTCTTCTTCCTGTCTCTGTTTTGATTCTTCATCTGTTCTTTTTCTCATTTCCTCCTCATACATTTCCTTCATTTCTTGCATACTCTGTCTGAGTCTTTCCTCCATGAACTTGAAATTTAAGTCCATTGATCCTCTGTATTGTTGCAGAGCTTCCCTTCATTCGGGTGTCGACTCCAAAGCTTCAGATAAATCTACTTGCTCCCCACTGGTATATTGGCCCTATAATACTCTTTCGCTGCCCTCACCTACTCTACATTGCCCTATCTCTATATTGCTGCGTTTAACATATTTAACATATATATTATAGCGAACTACTGGCTACGCGTATAATAAGCTACTGCTGTCTATGATATATATATTTGTACTTTAACAAAATATTTACTATTAACATATATAACAAGCTTCTGCTGTCTATGCTATATATATAACGGTGTTTTAATAAATTATTCAATGCTACTTGCTTTCTCATTTAGCAACTGATTACTTTTTTTTTGACATATATATATATATATATAAAATATTTCATTAGATCCGAGTATTTTCGTTCCTTCTTAACTTACACACACATCCCTGCTTTCCTTAAATTTGTTATTATGCCTGCTGTCCTTTCATTTACTCGACCCACATTATTTCACTCGATATATTTTTTTTTCATTATTTTTATCAAAACAAAATCATATATATATAGAATAATTAGCCAACTCGAGTAATGAATGCTAAAAGAAATTTATATGCGTTATATTTTGCTCAGGGTATATATGGGTTTTTTGTATCGAAAGCTCCACGTTGGAAAGCGCCAAACGCTAAAAAAAAATTTAACTATGTAACAGTCAGAAAACGTGTGACTCGTAAACATAGTGCAGAATTCGACCACCATACAGAACAGCAGCACCATCAAGTAGCGAAGCCACCCGTGGTACTGAGTTCGAACATAGTTTATCGGTTCCACAATACAATCCACGAAACTACGCATCTGATGCGACATTAGTAAATATTTCCTTAGGCACAGTGGTCAGAGATATGCAAGAGATTCATGATTTTATTCTCAAGTCAGCCAATAATCAAACTAATATTAATTAAACCTCCATATTTACATAATCGAGGAAATATTATATAGAATGGGTATCGAATAAATGAAACGTAACTGCAGACGTATAGTTTAAAATTATTTATTAACACATTTTAATAAGATCATTTACTAATAATATTTTATGGACTAACAGCTTCGGTAGCAGGATTTGCAACATGATTATATTTTAAAGAATACTTTATTTACTTGTTTACAAAAGGAATTCATTTATTTGAGGGTGTAATCTAGCTACCTAAAATTCTCGAGTAAGTGTTTCTAATGCATGCCTGGAGGGATTTATACTTTTGCAATGCAAGAGTCTAAAGTAAGGTTTACAAGAGTAGCGGCAGACATTTATTTATTTAATTAAAATATTTATTTATAACTAAGGGTAAACATTTATTTGAGAGTGAATTACGAAGATAATGCAGAGGCGGAGTGATATATAGAATAATAGAATTGAGTAAAGGAATACGTGGTACACTTTAGAAAGGCGATATGGAATTGCAGTATATCGAAACTGCAATGCCGCGAATGGGTTTATAAGACTCTCGGGCTGGTCTTTGCCTCAGCCCGATGAAGTAAGGTTTCACATAAGCATAACCAGGGACAAGCGGTCCATGTCGCAGTTTTGCCGGCTGGCTGCATGACGTTGTCAAGTCCTACGGGAGCACCCATTATGCCCGCTTGTGTAGGACGACTGGGGTTAATTTCAACCCTGAAGAATCCGGAATATTTACGGCAGAATAGATCATCGCATCTTTAAAACGTAACATGTATAAGTATAAACGATTATGATAAGATTTAAATAGATTTCTAATTCGGCCCTACATTATCAACAGATACTAAAGAATGTTGGTGACTCTCAAAGAAATGTAATTTTCTGGAATTATTCATGATGATTTAATAAATACAAAACCTATATAAATTGGGAATTATTATAACTAATACGTCAGCCATTTGCGAAGTAGTAGACCCTGCATTACAATAAGTGATGCACTGAATGCGTGTCGATTTATATGAAAGTTAAGTTAGTTATGGTTTATAAGAATGTCGGGCTGGTCTCTGCCTTGGCCCGACGAAGTACATATTAATGAAAATGTGACACACATTCACTGTTTCAAACGATCATAGATTTAAACTTTGAAAATAGACAATTGTGAGCATGCAATAATTAAATAATAAATATAGATAAAATGTAGATTTTAGAAATACGCACCCAAGATAGAATGAGATAAGCTAGATTATTAGAGAAATTTACACATTAAGTTAATTATTCAGTTTTAGTTATACATATGGTAGTTTTACATTTTATAATTTAGATAAGTTGTATGAAGAAGAGCTATAGCATATTATTAGAGTACTCTAGAGTTTGAACACAGACAGGTACCTGTTTTATAAGAAGTTTTCTGATTCCATTAGTTTAGCAGCAAAAAGTTCACGAGTGGCAATTCTTTCTTGTATTTAGATATTTCATTTAATTTCACAGCAGCAGCAGCTTTTTCATTTATTTCAGGCAGCAGATCTTCATGGTGAATTTATGACGGGCAATGGAAAGTTCGGCATCCGATAGGCCATCTTCCGATGGAGAATAATCTAGGTGCTTTACTCGGTCATACCTTGGCAGGAACAAATTATTTTTATATTTTTGGAGACTCTCAGTGATCCAGAGCAAAGCTAAAGTTTTAAATTAATGTCCCCAGCAAGTCTAAGATGGCCTCTTTTTTATCTTGATCTTTCATATTTTTGTTAAGATATTTTTAGGTTCTACTTAATCTGCCCTGAGGATAATCAATGCATTTTGTTGGTTTTTAATTAAAGAAAGCTGCCGTTCTATTGTTTACATTTTACATTTACTAATTTTTTTGGGGGGAATTTTTCTTTAATTAATCTATTATCTATCACTGACCAATGCTTTTAAATTTCAAAGACAAAAAGGGAACATAAGATTATTTTAACTTTTAATTAAATATTACATCAAATTTTTTTTAGAATTATTATTAAACGAAATTTAAACAAAGCAATAAATACGAACTTTATAATCCAAAATAAATGATTAAAATTATACAAAATTATATAACTAAAAGAAATCTAAATTATATTATTTTATCCCTATTTATTGCGTTTAATTTGAGATCGAAATGTGTGCATGTTTATGCTGAATTCTACATATATTTATATATTTTTAATATTGCTACACACACAATTCGATACCAAAAAGTTTAAATTTGGGCAGGATAGAGTGGTCAGTGAGAGATGACAGAAAAAGGTGAAACTTAAGATTCGAATACGAATCTTACTGTTTCAACATTTGAATTCTTAGATATTCTTATGACCGAATACGAATCTTACTGTTTCAACATTTGAATTCTTAGATATTCTTATGACATGATTTTCTCATGGCAAAATCAAAATTGCAGTTTTTAGAAAATCTGGAAAATAATGAGTTTCCTCTGTTTTATTTAATTTTTTAATATTACAAACAGCATACAAAAAGAATTATTTTCAATCAACAATTATAGGTCTATTTTTTCAAGTTGAAGACATTCTGTGTAAAAGAATACTTCATTGCAAACAATAACCAATTGATTACTATTTATTATTTCTTTCCCTCATCACAATGTTTTTTTCATATTTAAATTTTGATAAAGATAACTTCTATTGTATTTTTTATATATATTATAGCATCACATTTCCTGATACTTGTACATCAAAAACATAAGAAGAAATAATGTATTTACCAAATTCACTACTTTCTTTTTTTTACTGCAATAACTGATATAAATGCAATTTATCCACTCTACTTTACATACTTTTTAGCACAAAAACATTTCATTGTACAAATATGTATACATAATCTTATGTTTTGACTGCCCTGCAGTCTTCTTCAGAGCCACCTTATAAGTAAAAGTGGCTCAAAGTAGTAACACCAAGGCAAGTCTTCATAATCAATGGATGCAGAAAGGTTTGTGCATAAAATTCCTATCTAGACCCTACTCATTCAACATTCTGCAGATAATTTTTTATCTATGGCTTTTATCAATGAGGCGCCTTAGATTTGAGATCACTGCTTCTAGATCTTAGGATCTAATGCAAACCTCCAGCAGTTACCTTTATTTATTTGGTTAACTATAAAGTTAGAACCCCAAGATGAAAATACCATAATGTTTTCAACCCAAACTCATTTACTTGTATAGTCATATAGATCTGAACTCAGTTCAGCAACCATACAATTTGGTGTCTTTGGTTTTTCCAAAACCACAGTCATCATTATCATATGAGTAGGATAGGTATAAAACAAAAAAAACTTCATATGAACACCATTTTATACCCTTACACATGCCATTAATAAGAGTACCAAATTCCATACAGTAATTCCACCAAGTGCAAGCTTTCATAATCAATGGATGCTGAACTGAATTCAGATCTAAATGACTATACAAACAAATTATTCTTGGATTGGAAACATTGTGGTGTTCTCAATCATGGGCTCCTAGCTTTATACTTAACCAAGAAGATAAAATGTGGCTGCAGGAGGGTTGCATCAAATAATAAGATCTGGGTGCAAAGTTCTCAAGTCAAAGGCATCTCACTGATGAAAGTCACCAGCTAGAAACTAGTCTAGGGATGTTGGATGAGTAGGAACTAGATAGGGATTTTATGCAC
Organism: Epiperipatus broadwayi; assembly: GCA_028023455.1. Classification (NCBI taxonomy): domain Eukaryota; kingdom Metazoa; phylum Onychophora; class Udeonychophora; order Euonychophora; family Peripatidae; genus Epiperipatus; species Epiperipatus broadwayi. Next base: position 499,700 of record JAQFVV010000389.1, read on the forward strand.
AAATTTCCCTGCATAAAGATTTGCATTTAGTAGCACTACTGTAAAGAGAGTTTGTTATTTCTATTAATATCATGTGTAAGCCTATGGTGATCATGTGATGATTGGGTATGCATATATGTACAATAAAATATTTTTTGCTAAAAAGTGTTCAAAGTAAAGTGGATAAGTTGCATATAAATGTATTTTTATCCCAATATAATCCAGATGAAATTAGTGTTAAAACTTTCACTACAAAGAATAAACTGTTGTTCATATAATTGTTTGGGCCAAAAAACATGGGAATTTGCTGGGCATAGTACAGTAGCAGCAGTGATAGTAGTAGTAGTAGTAGTAGTAGTAGTAGTAGTAGTAATAATAATAATAATAATAATAATAATAATAATAATAATAATAATAATAATAATAATAATAATAATAATAATAATAATAATAATAATAATAATAATAATAATAATAATAATAATAATAATAATAATAATAATAATAATAATAATAATAATAATAATAATTCAATTCAATTCAATTCATTTTATTTACTGTACAAAACTACAGCATAAAGCCAATTATAGTATTGCACCATAACAAATATATAAATACATAAATGAGTTTAAATGACAAATTATTAATATAAGTATGTGTCATATTTAATAAAAGATAATTAACACATTTAAAAATCTAAAGTAAAATTAAACATCTGCATATAAACAATTATTATTAAGACATTAATAATAACAAATAAATAAAAGGGATAAATATAAAACACATAACAAAATAATAAAAAAAAAACAATTTAACAAATATATATATATATAAACAAAATCAAGTTAAACCAATCAAATTTGGCATTTAAATTTAATAGCATTACAAAATTGATTATAATCTAAATTGAAGTAATTAATATTACTACAAATCTGATTATATAAAGGTGGTAGCCTAAATAAAGGAGAAAATCTAATAACATTGGAATGACAAGTTTTAATGTAACAAACAGAAGCAGACCGAGTATCATGCATATGAGATCTAATTATAACAGTAGAAATTGTGTTAGATAAAAGAACTATTTTATTAACAAGTTTATAAAGATATTTAAGATCTCTATATTGTCTTCTAGAAGAAAGATGAACAACAATGTTATTTCCCAAAGAAACTTATTTAGAAAACTTATTGGAGACTGATTGTAATAAATTACATCCCTGTTTAGAGCTAGGGTTCCAAATGACTGAACAATATTCAGTGATGGAAAGAACCAATGATAAAAATAATTTAAATTTTGTATCACTATTGAAATGATAACCAAACCTTAGAATAGTACCTATAATTTTTAAAGCCTTACCAATAATCATTTCCAAATGAGGAAGAAAGGATCCATTACTAGAAAATATTACTCCCAAATCTTTTTGGATTCAACTGAAGCAATTTTGTGAGAATAAATAAAATAAGAAAAATGCAAAACTTCAGAATTTTTAGAATATGAGACTAAAGAACATTTACTGAAATTAACAGTCATATTATTTAGATCACACCAAGCATTAAAATTATCTATATCCTTTTGAAGAAGAGTGCAATCAAACACAGATGTGATTCTTCTAAAGATTTTACAGTCATCTGCATAGCACAAAAGTTAAGATTTTATGCAATCCTTAAGGTCATTCATATAAATGTTAAAAAGCATAGGTGCTAAAATACTACCCTGAGGAACTCCCAAATTACATTTAAAATTAGATGAAATAGTATTATTAAATTTAATATAAATCCATTTACTTCTGTTTCTAATCATGACTCAATCCTTTTTTTTTCAAAAATATACAGTACATATAGCCATATAAATATATCAATATAAATTTAATATATGCAGTACGACCATGAAGAAAGGATTGAAACCAATAAACAAGCTTAGTACAAAAACCCATTTGATATAATTTGTGAAGAAGAATACTGTGGTCAACTTTATCAAAAGCTTTTGATAAATCAAAATAAATAACAATTGCATGAGCTATATTATCATAAATTGTTAGCAAATTAGTTTCTACAGATCTATTAGGTATAAAACCATGCTGTGAAGAAGAAATGAGTTTACTAACATCTGAAATAATTTTATTATAAACACACCTCTCAAATATTCTAGCAATAGTATGTAAAACAGAAATAGGTCCATAGTTATTAACACAATAATAATAATAATAATAATAATAATAATAATAATAATAATAATAATAATAATAATAATAATAATAATAATAATAATAATAATAATAATAATAATAATAAAAGCCCCAAACATGAGTAATCTTATACAAGGAACTTACAATGTACAATTAAAAATTTGAAATATGAACAAATAAAATAAAAACAGTATCAAAAGCAAAATAAAGAATAAAATATGTAGTTTAAAATAATTAAAGTTCTAAATATAAAATAACATTTGTAATACAAGCTTATAAAATTAAGACAAGTGATATGTGACTTGATTTCCTTGCAATATATGTATATATAAAACAAATAACAAGTTATAATCACGTAACTTGGTGTCGCTTGTATTTATGATCAATAGATGGCATTTTTGACCAAGCGTGTATTTGTTTACATAAACATCAAAAGTCAGAATTCACTATCTCTTTCGTTTGCCCACTCTCAGATCAGCTGATTTCAAGCTAATTTGCTATCATCAGTGAAGGATAGAGCTAGAAACTAGATCTAAACACTAACTGCAAGCGTTTATGCAAAAAGTTTCTATCAGTTTGCAAGCATGAATTTTTCAGACCTGTAAAGTCTTCAAACCCAGCCTAACAAGCCATATAGCTACATGGGTCTGATCTCAGTTCAGTTTCACCACATAGTCAAAGCCTCTGCAATATATATCATTGCATTTAATGGTACATTTATGAAAAACAAAAAAACAAGTTATAATCACGTAACTTGGTGTCGCTTGTATTTATGATCAATAGATGGCATTTTACCAAAACTACCGACCTAGCATATATTTGTTTACATAAACATGAAAAGAGTCAGAATTCACTATCTTTTTCATTTGTCCACCCTGAGATCAGCTGATTTCAAGCTATTTTGCTATCATCAGTAAAGGATAGCAAATTATCTTGAAATCAGCTGATCTGAGGGTGGGCAAATGAAAGAGATAATGAATTCTGACTCTTTTGACATTTATGTAAACAAATATATGCTTGGTCAGTGATTTTGGTAAAATGCCACCTTTTGATCATAAATACAAGCGACACCAAGTTACGTGATTATAACTTGTTTTTTGTTTTTCATAAATGTTCCTTTAAAAGTTTTTGCAATGATATGTATTGCAGAGGCTTTGACTATGTGGTGAAACTGAACTGAGATCAGACCCATGTAGCTATGTGGTTTGTTAGGCTGGGTTTGAAGACTTTACGGGTCTGAATAATTCATGCTTGCAAACTGATAGGAACTTTTTGCATAAATGCTTGGAGTCAGTGTTTAGATCTAGTTTCTAGATTTATCCTTTACTGATGATAGCAAATTAGCTTGAAATCAGCTGATCTAATGGTGGGCAAACAAAAGAGATAGTGAATTCTGACTCTTTTGACATTTATGTAAACAAATATATGCTTGGTCGGTGGTTTTGGTAAAATGCCATCTATTGATCATAAATACAAGCGACACCAAGTTACGTGATTATAACTTGTTTTTTGTTTTTCATAAATGTACCTTTAAATGTTTTTGCAATGATATATATTGCAGAGGCTTTGACCATGTGGTGAAACTGAACTGAGATCAGACCCATGTAGCTATCTGGCTTGTTAGGCTGAGCTTGAAGACTTTATGGGTCTGAAAAATTCATGCTTGCAAACTGATAGAAACTTTTTGCATAAATGCTTGGAGTCAGTGTTTAGATCTAGCAGATTAGCTTGAAATCAGCTGATCTAAGGGTGGGCAAAGAGATAGTGAATTCTGACTCTTTTGATGTTTATGTAAACAAATATATGCTTGGTCAGTGGTTTTGGTAAAATGCCATCTATATATATGTGTGTGTAATAATGCTCAAGGCTAAATGGGTTTATAAGTAACCATTAGAAATCAGTCAACAATTAGAAAATCCTGTTATAGATAACAATCAAGAATTTCAAACTTGTCAGGGCAAATTTTTTTTAGCAATAGAGGTGGAATCCCACCTTCATTAATGGTCTCATATATTTATAATGACACTAAAGATTGCAACTTAACTACAGAGATTGAAATTATTGATTGGAAGAAGTTTAAATAAACCTTAAACAGTTAAATATAACCTGTTTTGAATGCAGACTAATAAATAGTGTATTATAACATATCTTAAGGTGTAGTCATTATTATTTTAATATTTAAAAATATTATTTTTTTTGTTTATTGATTTTAAGTTAACTTTAGGTGTATCACTTAGATTACAAGTTTAAGAAAACAATTTTATCACAAAAAGTATTCACTTTGTTTAGTTCTGTTAAATTTATATTATCAAATAACTAAATTTATCTGTGTACATATACATTTTGAATTAAATATCTATTATATAAAGTATAGAAAAAGATGTATGTATTAAACTCTTTGTATCAAGGGAAATATGAATGTTCTGCAACCTATTTGTGTTAATAGACATTTGTGTTTCATATTTGGTATTAAATAATTGGAGATTAATAGGAAATCCCATATTTAAATATGGAATTAATAACAATTGATCTGTTGCACATGCAATTAGTTTATAGATGTACATATTGATTGTTTATGATCTATTAATCATATATGTATATTATAATTGATATGCACTTATTAATAAATTTTAATTTAACTTAACACAAATAAACTTGTTTAATTATTGTCCAGTTGTGCAATATGGATTCATTGATTAACTTTTCGAGGGCTTAACCTGAATTATTTTGTCTTTCGGTTAATTTGCCCCTAGTGAATTTTTTCATAAGTATTATATGTTAAAATGCGTTTGAAATGATATATTTTACTATAATATTTTTTCCCAAAAAAAATTGTGTTAAAAGGCAAGAAATTCAAAATTCCCACTCTTACAATGGATATAAGCCTGCCCTGACATGTTCACCCATTGTCCTTGCCAAGGCTGTAAAATGTTTAGCATTTTATGACATTTCAGTTTTCAATAATACAAAAACATATTTATTTGCAAATTTATTACAGTTTTAGATATTTTTTTAAAAATCATTCACACTATATTTATTAGATATCAAGAAATATAAATTATTTAATAACTTATTTTGACTCGAAATACCTTTTTTTCAAAAATGTAACATTATATTAGCAGCTAATATAAATATGGCCTGAAGCAAATTAGAAGACAAGCTATGATGTAACAATGTACTTTATTTATGAGTAAAGAAAATATAGTTTTGCAATAAATATTCAAAAAATTTTAAACATTTAAAGCATAATTCATTATATATAAGAGAAATAAATAATTATACATTTGAAATGTTTAAAAATAATAAAAATTAAGAAATATTTAGTTGATTTTATAAACTGAAAATAATCTTTCTAGAAACATGATTGTCTTATTTTTTATTATTTACAGAAACAAAATGTGAACATTTAAAATTTATTTCATTAATAAACAAAAATATCTATCAAATAAAGTCAAATTTGTTATTTTCTGATAAGTTCTATCAAATAAAGTCAAATTTGTTATTTTCTGATAAGTAATAAACATTTTATCATATATTTTACGTTGATGTGTGAGACAAAGAAAAACAGAAATACTGAAATGTAAGAGGCATGATGCTGTAATTTGGAATGGTTAACTTATTAATGGGTTTCTCCAGTTTAAAACAATGATGGCTTCAAGTCGCTTGAATTCTGTCATCTTTAATACCAGGGAAAAGATTTTACACTCTTTTTAAAGGTTATAAAAAGTTCCGTAAAATGCTGCCCTCTCTTGAATTTTTTTACAAGTAAAAAATCAATAATACTAACATTGTATGTCTAGCAAAAGGAGGAGGCAGGAAGTCCATCCTAAATTTTGATTGGCTGTCAACTATTGAGGCCAAAGAAAATCGCTTGTCAATTTTTACCACTACGATTTCTTTTGTTGCATTTCGAAAGTGATAAATGAATGTTTTAGACCATTTTAAAAGTATTTTTTGACATATTATTAATTATTTTGATAAAGTATGCTAAAACTAAAATTATTTTAGAAAAGTAGTTAAGATTTTAGCAAAAATTATTTACTTCTCCACAACATAAAATTGAGAAAGAAATCACTGATGTCAGTAACACTTTTCAGTTGGTTACTAACGTTCATTATACCTTCGTTTTAGATTTGCTGCTATTGAATATTTTTATAATTATAAATCAAAAATTATTTTTTAAAAAAACTTTTGTTCACTTTCATAACCTGACAAATTATTAATATATTTTTTACAAATGAAACTAAGATGAATTTAATATTAAAAGATGAATATATTTTTACAGCTGTGTTTGTCAATTGGCCAATTAAAAGTTTACAGTTTTACCTCATTCAGCCAATTGGAATTTTTTGGCATGGAAAGAATTTATAATATTCAAGTGAGGCAAGATAAACTAATTATATCATAAAGTTTATTTGAAATAACTATATCATATAAACTAAAAATCAAATCCCAGGATTCGTAAGTGAGCATGGTTATATTACTTTTTTTGTATATGTCTGACTGGTTATAAACTTTATATGGTAATCATAATAAAATATCTGCAAGTTTTATTTAAATTATTATTGATTAGATAGGTATTGTATTGAGTTTGTCGTTGGCCAATAAGATTTTAATGTTATTCTATTATAAAGCTGATAGTTGTATATCTTGTTCTGTTATAACTCAGAATGACTTGTTTTAATTATATTTAAATTTAGTTGATGTGTATTATAAATCTAATTGACTATTAAATTTTGATATTTATACTTGATTACAATAAATGCTAATACATTTTTTATATGTTTTGATTGTTATAATATAGAGTTTTAATAATTTAGTTACAGGAAATTTAAAATAAATTGATATGATTAGTTAATTGTACTTAACTAAATATCCAATAGAAATATACTGTTTCTTTTATATTCTGGTATGATTGGAAATTGAACATTCAAGATTATCATAGGTGATTATTGATGTTACATCATTATTAAGTCTTTTATCTTGTTATAAATAGCATGATTAGTAATAGTAAATGAGTATATGAGTATAGCATGGCCGAGTTTGTATTATTTATTATTTTATTAAATTGGGATTTAAAATTAATTATTGGACTATATTTTTATTTAGATATTATGAATATTGTAAACTCATAGGACATACTAAAACTGTTATTTCAATCATTCATTAATTATTTTATTTAGATATGAACATCGTTAAATTTTAGTACAAGTTTATATTATTATAAGCACTATTTGATCCATTAGATATGTTAGAATTTAGTTGTTGAATGATTTATTATTTTCTTTCGATTATAAGTGAAATTTATCTTAAGCATATATCATGGTTTTGAGACGATGATATTAGATTTAATTGCTTTCTTTTAATCTATTCTAAGTCAGATTTTATTTAGGGTATTTGCAATGATAATTTTGTTTGGTTTATGTTTATTCTAAATGCTGTCTAGACTCATGATGCTACAATAAAGATGTTTTGTTTTAGTATAGTTAACAGTTGGATATGTGATTAGATAAAAGATTAATTTGAATACTTAGTGATTATTTATTGATTAGTATTTGTTAGCTTAATTTATTATATTTATTCTATTATGAACAAGACTATTATTTATGGGCATTATAAAATTAGTATTATTTTTGTTTGATTTATAGTTTATTCAGTTTACAAATGATATCTAACTTTAGAGCTCATTTTCATTCTGCTACATAGGGCATCCAATGATTGGGCTATATTTTTATTCAGGCTATATTAGAGTTATTATTTCCTATTGCACCTTTTCAATCTGTTACAAATGCCACCCATATCAGTGGAGCTGTAATAAGGGGTAGTATACATGCATATCTAATGTTACAAATGGTGCTATAATTTTCAGGGCATAAGAAAACAGGATCACTCTTTCATGGTGTTGTCATATCTAGTATATTACAAATGACATTCTAACTTTAAAGGCCATAATAAAGGTTATTTCATCATCTTTTTATTTCAGTTATAAAATGCTGCTCAAACCTATAGTGTAACTTTTATTCTGTTACTATATATATATATATGATCACTAGATGGAGCTTTACCAATAGCTCCTAACAAGCTTTGTTTAGATAAACGCCAAGAGAGATAGAATTCAATATCTCTTCCGTTGTCTCCACCTTCAGACCAGCTTGTTTCGAGCTAGTTGGCTCACGTCAGTGAAGGGTTGGAAGACTAGATAGTCTGAAGGTGGAAACAATGAAAGAGATATTGAATTCTATCTCTCTCGGCATTTATGTAAACAGCTTGTTAGGAGCTATTGGTAGGGTTCCATCTCTTGATCATAAAATGCAAGCTAAAAGCAAGTTACAAAATTTATAACTTGTTTTGTTTATTATATACATATATAAAGAAAGTTACTGTTAACACTAACTGAAATAATTATAGAAAATATACAAACCATTATACAATTACAAATATCCAGTAACGCCCTCTGTTTAAAGATCTATATCTCAATAATAGCATTTTGAGGTTTGCTATTATTGAGATATAGATCTTTAAACAGAGAGCGTTACTGGATATTTGTAATTGTATAATGGTTTGTATATATATATTGTGTTATTTTTCTTTTGTCATTTATTATTTGAGAATGATATTTTTATATTGATGTCCATGACTGCTAATTTCTGCATGTAATTACTTTACCAATTGCCATCATATCAGTGTTGTCACTCATCTGATTAATCTTTTTCTAACTCATGCATAATATGTTGGTTTCATTACTAATATCTATAATATGATAGGTGTTATCAAGTCGTTTAAATTGTTTTGTTATTGCAATTTTTATCAATTGTTATCAATATCATACTCTGACAGTGTTATCTTTAAGAAAATGATAAAATTATTAAAAGAAAGCAAAATAGAATAGAAATTGCATGCTAAATATAAAGAAAAGTATGTAGCCTTTTTTCAGATTGACAGAAGATGAAACTCGTTTCAGCTTTCAGTATAATGTCTAATCAAGATATATGAAAAATTACATCTAGTTGCATTATAGTATTTTGAAAAGAGAATAAAGACGATGTCTATTTACGTTTTTGCAAAAGTAAGGGTCTAGTGCATTGCAGAAGAAAAAAAAATCAATATTTATGGTAATCATTATCACTTACAAGTACTATATATCGGATCAAAAGTTTTTTTTTTTTTTAAATTTCTAAATACCGGTATATATTACTTTGTAAATGAATCCTACCAAACGTTTTGTTGATTCAGGAGAGAATATTGAATTATGTGTGAATATAATTATTTTATTCAGGGATATATATATGTATTTGTAATAATACTATTTAATGTATTATGTCTGATCAAAATGTTGATGAAACTGTATGATGATATAGAAAACCAGGATTTGTAAAGGGAAAGTATATATGAAATAGTCTCTAGAGGTAAGACTTAAAGCAAAGACGACCTTGTTCATGTATTCCAATCTCGGATACTTTTTTTTAGGTTCGAACTTTAAAAATTACTGTCAATTAACTGGCAATAGCCAACCTAAAACAAACCATTTGTTTTTCGATTAGTAAATGGATATCTTGCTTGAGTCTAAGCAAGAAGAAAAATATAAATAATCGTCATCTAGCTGGATGAGTTTTCTATATCGCTGTTTCTATGTAGAGGAATGCTGGAGATGTCTGTTCTGGATTCTTTGCAATTTGGGGTTTACAGTTTTACTGATTGTGATAACATGAATATTATTGTATTAAAAAATGAATGAAAAGTTTTCAAAGTCATTATAAAATTGTAATCCTTTCCGAATGGCAGTTTAATAGAAGAAAAAAAGTGTAGATTTATTATCTGATGTATCAACATTGATAAATATAAATTCTATCAACTAAAGCACTTGTGTCACTAATCTTCTTTTTAATCAAGAAAATCATTCAAGATTTACACAGAATAAAACATTTCATTCTAATGATAACAATGAATAATACTTCCCAGCTGACGGAGAAAAGATTACAGCTTGAGTGATTTAGATATTTATAGAAATTGCTGAGAGAAACGTAATAGATTAAGACAGAGATAATTTAAAATATATGAATGAAAGATATATATATATTTAATTCCTTAGAATTATTTTTAATTAAAAATGAGGCATCGATTGTGATATTTATAGTATTGTAAAAAAATCGATATCAGTAATATTGATAAAATTCGTAGCATTAATGTTAGTAATAAATGTAATATGTGTGGGAGATGATAATCCGGACCAACTGAGGATTGCTGGTTCAGCATGAAATACGTATATTGGTGATTGTTTATCTTTTCTACATGTTAGTGGTCATGTATATTAGTGGTATGAGATAGTGTAGATAGTTGAAGGGTGCTTGAAGGTCTGTGTTCAAATCCCTATATTTTAATAAGTGGATTTTAAATATATAATTTACAACATTAATAAAATAAATGAATTATTTTTTTCTAGGGTGTTCATTAGAAGTTCGAACACCATGACAGAACTTGGATTTGAATAATCAACTTTGATATCCAGGTTTTTACACTATACCCTGTCTCAATTACTGCAGGGTATTTAAAGCATTTAAGGTATAATGAAGGGGGAGGGGAGATGCCCTAATAATAAAAATAATGAAAAAAAAAAGTTGGTTTAGAAGAAACAAGGAACTAGTTATAAAAGTTGATACAAAATGAATCATGTTAGAAAACAACATACACATATCTTAGTAATAATATATCACTAGTGATAATTTTGTCTAACAAAAAAGAAATAAAATAATGAGAATCTTGAGCAAAAATATATTTTCTAAACATCGGGAAAATTTGGAAAATCCAAGACATCTGATTACAAAGCAAATCAGATGGAACATTGGACACACCCATTTTCACTAATATATTTACGAAACATGAAGGATGTTAATACTTTCAATCAGAAGATTCAAAGAATATGTTATTAGAAGTTATTCAGATTTGGTTGGATATAAAAAGTGTTGAATGAAGCATTGCCCAAAGAAGTGAATTGGAGAGAAATTTTATTGAAGAAAGTTAGTGGGGAAGTTGTAATTGTTTGCCCTGTATTTTGATTACATGATGATCAGAAAGTAAAAACTTCAATTCTTGATATTACACAGGGCCGGCGGAAGCGGGCATGCAACGCATGCTAGGCATGCGGGCGCTGGCAGAAGGAGGCGCCATCACTGAGAGATTAGCATCTGAAAAAGAAGGCGTCATCCCTGACAGGGGCACCAAAATCAAATTTGCATGCGGGCGCCTAGTACCCAGAACGTTTTATAAATTATGTACAGATGAGATTTTAAAGTAGTTTGGAGCCATTTATCATATATGCAATATTTTTGCATATGTTAATCAAAATTAGAGGGACTTGGTGGGGGGAAATATACCTTACTCCTAGAAACACTGATCCCATGGTTTGAATAAACTGTAAAAAGTAAAAAAAAAAAAAATGGGGGGAAGGGAGGTAATGAATAATAAAAATTCTCAATAATTTTAATATAGTTTGTATAACTTACTCAGCATCTAGTTATTTTTGTGATTAGTTGTTTTTGATAGTTTTTCTACATGAGATTGTTATGGATTTTATCTAGGAATTAGATTTTTTAATTTAGAATCTTCGATCATATATAATTAAGAGTATACTTTGCAAATATAGATTTGGATCTGTCTTTAAAACTAACAAAACCATATTTCTAAATAATATTTCATGTTTATGAATTTTTCAATGCTTATTTAGATTACTTCACATAAGATTGTCCATATTTATAGACTACTTTGTATATAATATTATATTGACTGATTTTGTTAATATTATCTGTTTATTCATAATTAGTATTATTAGTAATTGATGCTATTCCACTCATTTAGTTAAGGAATGAAGTTTTTTCTTTCTGTTCATTTTTTTAATGAATATGTAACTTTTTAAATATTTAAATTGCACTTTTTATTTCCAATACTTTATATTTCATTAACATATACTTCAGTATTAGATAATCAATCTTTTTGATATTTACACAATTTTTTTTTTTAATTACAGATGTACTAAATCTAGCCAATTTTTAATAAATAAGATCTTTTCAAAAGTCATCAATATATTATTTTACTGCTAAGGGTTTTGTAAATACCAATGTGAATTTTTTTTTTCTTTTAATAAGATTTTTATTTTATTTTTTTATAAACAATAGTTGAAATGATTAAAGTCTTGGGCCAGTGGTTTTGCTTTCTTTATAAGCTGCTTTAAAAAACTGCTTTTAAATTTTAATGAATAAATAAACATTCAAATTCACATTTTTTAAATTATGTAAACATGAATCAGTTAGTTGGATCTGATCTTTTTTGTTTATAAATATGCGTTTCTGTAGCATTTAATATGAACATTCAATTTTGGTTATTAATTAATTCATCAATATTTTAATGACATAGTATGTTCACTAAATTTTAATTCATTTTGCAAAAGTTTTCTAAAATAACTTACTGTTTGGGAAACATGCTCCCTCAAAAATGCAGCTCCTATCTGTTAGGAATATTTTTTGTATACATCATTAAATTTTCAAAGACAAATTGTAGTAACTAACTTATAAATACTTAAATACATTTTTTTATTTGACACTTTATAATGGTATGGTTGGAGTGCTTTTGGTAGAAATAACTTGAAAATGAAGTTTTTTAATAAATGTGTTTTACCAGTTTTTACATATGGATCTGAGACTTGGATACTTACTAGAAGAGCAATACAGAGACTTCATACCACTCAAAAAGTATGGAGAGATGCATGTTGGGAGTAACAAGAAGACATTGAAAACACAATATATTGGTAAGAGAACAAACAAGTGTTACTGACCTCATTGAAAAAATTAAAAGATTGAAGTGGAGTTGGGCTGGACATATTGCTAGAAGAGATGGTAATAGATGGACAATTGAAATCTTAAACTGGATTCCAAGAGATTGTAAAAGACCCAGAAAGGGATCACATGTGAGATGGATGGATAAAATAAGAAAGTGTGCAGGGGTGTATGGAGAAGAGAAGCTAAAGATCAGAGAAGATAGATTGAATTTGGAGGGACCTGCATCCTGCAGTGGATTGAAGATGGTTGATGATGATGAATGGTATAGGTTTTGTATTTATAAACTACATTCTCATTTTTTAAAATAGTCATCCAATAATTCATTATGTTAAACCACTAAACATCACGTGATCACCATCTCTTATAATAGCACATAACTTATTAAATAGGCAAAACTCTCTATACAGTAGAGCCACCCTGTGCTAACCAGAGTAATCAATGGATGCCAGAAGGCTTGTGCATAAAATCCTCATCTAGTGCTTACTCATCCAATATCCCCAGACTAGTTTCTGGCTTGTGGCCTTTATTAGTAAGGAGCCTTGAATGTGAGAGCACTGCACCTAGATCTTAGGATCTAATGCAACCCTCCAGCAGCCACCTTTTATCTCTACTTAACTACAAAACTATGAGAATGAAATTGAAAACACAATAATGTTTTCAATCTAAGCTCAATAGCTTATATAGTTATATGGGTCTGAACTCAGTTCAGCACCCATACATTTTGGTGTCTTTGGCTCTTTAGCAACCAGAAAGTTTTGCCTGTTTAATAACAGTTATGTGCTATTATAAGAGATGGTAATCATATGATGTTCAGTGATTTAACACCAATCCTGTCTAATAGGGTAGTGGTGGCTATGGTTGTTAAAGAGCCAAAGACACCAAAATATATGTGTGCTGAACTGAGTTTAGACTCATATGACTATATAAGCTATTGAGCTTAGATTGAAAATATTATTGTGTTTTCAATTTTATTCTCATAGTTTTGTAGTTAAGTAGAGATAAAAGGTGGCTGCTGGAGGGTTGCATTAGATCCTAAGATCTAGGTGCAGCACTCTCAGATCCAAGCTTCCTTATTGATGAAGGCCACAAGCCAAAAACTAGTCTGGGGCTATTGGATGAGTAGGCACTAGATGGGGATTTTATGTACAAGCCTTCTGGCATCCATTGATTACTCTTTGTTAGCAGAGGTGGCATTACTGTATAGAGAGTTTTGCCTGTTTAATTCATTATGTTATTAGCAAACTTTTTCTTTGCAATTTATGTTCTTTAAAGGACAATATTTGATAATTTATTTGATAAATAAACAGTTTAACTATGTAATTACACACAAATTACAGAAAGTTGGCCAATTACTATTAAAGGTTTGTACAATTTAATTGATAATTTATTTCTTGGACACCCAATATATTGAGCCAAGACTGGTTTTAAGTGTATACTTATGCTTTTATGGTAGATGCTCATGCAAAATTGCATGGAGATTACTTAAATTCATGCTCATAAGAGTTAGTCATAACTTATAATATTACATTCACATGTACTTTATATAAATAATAGAATATTAATATTCTGTAAATTAAATATTAATTTGAATGTAAATTTTAACCGTAAATACGGATAGCATATGTGTCAGTAAGCAGTTTATAGATAATATTTATTTGTAGAATTTATTTTGCATACTTTGTATATTGCAAGTTTTATTTTATTTATATATTAAATAGCAAGTATCAATAGCTAACAGGTTATCATATGTAAATTATGCCACCATGACCCTCTTGTTATCGAACAACATTATCATTAGGCAGTAAACGAAATTGCTTATTGTAATCTTGGCTTGACAACCTACCACTGATATTTTTGTTGGTTTGTTTAAGCATTAGAGCTGTAAGATGCATGTTATAATATTATTATGTCTGGTTTCACGAAAGCCATACTTTAGTAATTTTTTCTCTTATAACAGTAATTATTTATAAGGTGTAAATGTGTGCATAGTATACATATATTTTACAATATGATATATGTGTCATTATATTATCAACAATCTTCAAAGACTATTGAACAATATACTATTAGTAGTAGATAATAATATTATAATTTTTGGTTGAGATTAGCAAAGTTAGTTTTTAAAACATACCACTTTTTTAATGCCATATTAAAATTGTTAAATATATTCCAAAATGTTTTTTCAAATTATTTAGAAGATATAAAATATACACATAAGCTTTAATTTAAAATCATTATCTTTTTTTATTCTAAAATTATAACTTCTAAAAGAGGTAGAATTAAAATCTCCATGACTGCAGAGACTATAAAATATAAGGTCTTAGGGTTGATAAAATATTGGGTCGTAAAACAATTTTTATCTGTTTAAAATATTACTTTTTCTTTATCAGTTTTATATAAATATTGTAATTTTTATGATGGTATAAAAGATTTTACTAAAACTAAAAAATATTTTTATGAATCATTCTATGCATTTGTTTGATTCAATATATATAAATTAAATATGTAATTTATAAAAATAATATATATATTATTTAGCGATTTAAAAAAAATGTTTTTATTTTATTTTTAATAATCTAATTTTTATTATTGGCCTACATCCGTCTATTACACATTGTTATATTTATGAGATAACCTTCTGAACTTAAATTGCCTTGTGTTTAATCAGTAGATGTTAGTGGCGCTAATAAAATTCTGTTTCAAAATATCGTTGCTATTGGTTTTTTACCTGCTGATGTGTGACAGAAATGAGCACGGATAGATTATAGTTGAAACCAGTTTTTTTTTTTTTTGCTTTTATACCTGTGTATGCTTCCAGTTTAGTAAATACTAATATGTACTAATTGTTCAAAGAGACATTTTATGTTAAACTATTGATATTTGATTATGTAATCCGAAGCTTGTGCTTAAAGTTACTCAGTTTTTCGATTTAAAAAATGAATTTATTTGAAGAAAAATGTATAATAGATAAAACATTTTCAGAATTTTGTTACTAAATGAATGAACCTTTAAATGTGCACTTGAAAATACGAAGGTAGAGACCTCTACAGATCTTAACCACAAGCTTACTCTTTCCTTTCTTCAAAATAGTAAGCTTGTGGTTAAGACCTGTAGAGGTCTCTACCTTCATATTTTCAAGCGCACATGCTTAAAGATTTAATGCCTTAGTAAATATTACTTACATATCAATGTGTAATCAATGTGAGTTAAATAAATTTATAATTAAATGAATAAACAAAAGAAAAACATTCACCTGTTTTGCTTGAGGAAGTCAGGGTAACAAATGTGATTAATAATTAGTGAATAAGAACCAACAAATAGTATGTAAACATTATTTGAGTAATAGTGAAAAATTTTCTAAATGTTATTCATTTTAATTAACAGTCAGGATTCACAGTATAGTGAGATTGAATAACCCCATAGTGTAAAGCTCATCAATGATCAGGCTAAATAAATGTGAGAGTTTTTTTTAACACTTTAATTTTTTTGTTTCAAAATGCTAGTCAATCACTTTGCTAACTATCCAATATTAGTCAGTAAATTGGTGTTAGCAAGTAAAACAAGGATGAAACATTACTCAACTACCTAACAACTAAAAGCTGTATGAGTACCATCTTGTACTTCAATTACTTTTTGATAGATTGTTGAAGGGACTTCTTCTTTGCAGTATCCTGTTTTGAAATGTGGGTCATTTAAAATATTTGACATAGTGCTTTGAAGTAAAATTTAGAGGTGTCATAATATGCAGTAATGATGTTGTCTTATAGACATAAAATCTATAGATCTCATTTTAGTTGAAGGCATTATTTAATATAACTCAAAGTTTTTAGTAACTGATGAGGAGCCAGAAAACCAACTATTATAAATATTACATAATTATACAGCTTCATATAGAATGGCAAAATAAATATTTTAAAAATCACATAGTTTTAGTAATTAGAGTTAAAAATATTTATATATTTACTATTTCATTCTTAATATGTCAAAATATCCTAGTCTGCAACTACAGAAATTAAAAATTAAGATACTTATGATTGAAGACCATGATGTGAATGTGATTAGTTTATAGGTCATTTTTTTAAAAAAAGTTTGTTGATATGTTGATTTTTAAAAAGTGGCCATTGATAGCCTTTTATCTATCTTCATTATGTCTAGCACTTAAAAATATAATTTCAAGATTTTTATTGCACATGTCTCCCCTCCCCACCATCAGTTTTTTTATCTTTTATCTTCAGGAAAATAGACATTACATATGTCAGCTTTTTTTACAGCACAATTTAAAATGTCAATTATTTTTTGAGTTATTAAGAAACCAGTTTCAAAATTTGAATAAAATGGGATTATTCACTATTCTACAAGAATATTGAGATCCTTTGTAGATTTAAGATAATTGGGTGCTGTTCAGTTAATTATTAGTCAGGGAGGGTTTGTGTTTTACATCACATTTCATTTTGCCAAGTGTTTATATTTTTTATTGTGAGAGGTCTATCATGCCACATTTCATTTTGCAACTTTTAAAACGATGCAATCCACATTTTTTCTTTGTGATTTAGAAATTTGTTGTGTTTTATGTATTTTCACCGATTTCTTTATAATTTGTATTTTACTTATTTTTGAATGATTTCTTCCATTTCTTGGATAGAAATTTATCACTTGTATAGTTCTTGATTGGTGCTGCAGCATTGCCTAGTGGCACAATACAATTAACCGGACAGTACCAATTTTATAAACATATAAAAATGTTATTTTTTTATTATTATTCTTTTGTTTTCAATGAATATTTTGCATTTTGAAATCTTTCAATCTATAAAAATGAAAAATGAACCATTTTTCTGTAGAGTTACCTTTCTATTAGTTCCAGCAAAAAATTTCACGTTTTTTATTTATTAACCATCTATTGAGAATTTTTGCAAGCTTTTTATTTAAAAATGTGTATTATATATATATAATTTTAATTCTGAAAAAAGTTTATAGGTGTCAAGAAAATCAAAAATTAGGCAAAATAATATTTTAGTTTTGCCATACCCACACCTTTATGAGTCATCCTTTTGTATTGTGCCATTTTCTGCCATTAATAATTTTTATGACATCACTTGAGAAAAATAGTTTGAATAACCAAAAATGTATTTATTTGCAAATTTATTACAATTTTTGATTTTTTTTTGTACAATAATTTTAATAGAAATATTTTTAAAGACAACATTGGCCAAGGCAAATTTAACTTGAAAGCTTTTAGAAACTTAGTTTTTACATCATCTATGCAATAACAAATTGCCAGTTTGAAAAAATCTTAATATTGCAAAACATATTTTTAAAGCATAATTTATTAGATTTAAGAGAAATGAATAATTATTCATTGTCATTTTAAAAACAAATGCCAAATAATGATTTCTTTAATTGTAAAAAATGAAATTAATCTTTCTATTTTCATTACAACCTCATTTGTTTAATATTTTTAGAAATAAAATGTGAATATTTATAATTTATTTCAGTTGTAAATAAAAATATCTATCAAATGAAGTCACATTTATTATTTTCTAATAAGTAATAATGGTTTAATCTTAAATTCAGTGTTGTATGTGAAAACAAAGAAAATGGATGCATTTCAAAAGAATTAACTTTTTATTGTAAGAATCAAATGTGAAGTTAGATTTAAATAAATTACTGATATGGGCTTTGTTTGATTCTGATTTCCAAGATTAAATTGTAATGTGGGGGAAAATTCACAATGTTATAAGAGTGTAAAACAATATGCACATTGGCTTACCTAGATTCTCAGTCAACTTGAAAATTCAGTAAAATGTTTTTATCACTGCTTAGTAGTTTGAAATATGTATGATTTATTACATTTTCATCTCTCATTTAGAATTATTTTTTCATTTGTAAAGGCTTGTGTATAGTGTTTTGGGACAAAAGGCTAACCATCAATTATTAGGGATCAGTTTTCTCTTCATGGCAATTTTTTATCAGAAATTGGTCAAATAATAGTGCTAAAGCCATCACATATTTTTACCTTATTTCCCATATATGTCAAGCTATGATCCTTTTTTTAAAAACTTTTGTATGATATTTCACTACAAGCAAGACTGAATGTTGAGCAGATGTGAATCTAGCCCTCTAACATTTCATCATTTTCTTTGATTTCACATTCAACATAGAATTTAAGATTAAACCATTATTACTTATATGAAAATAGTAAATTTGACTTCATTTGATAGATATTTTTGTTTACTATAAAGTGTAATTCATAAATTTATTTTTGAATATATTTAAAAATGAGATTATAATCAAAACAAAAAACTTCATATATCATCATTTCTAGAATGATTATTTTTGTTTTTCAAATGAACAAAATTTTTTTTTTGTCTTTTTTTAAAAAATCTGAATTGATATTTAATTATTTCTTTTCTATCTAATGAGTTATGCTTTAAAAGTGTAATTTTTTACAATATTTATTGAAAAATTGATATTTTCATAGTCATTATTATAATTAGACTGAAAGTAGGAAGTTAATCTTATAAATAACTTTAGGGTATATTTGCATTGTCTGCTAAAATAACATTCTATTTTTGAAATTAAACTATTTCCATTCAAAATAAATCAATAAAAATTTATATTTTTAATTTTTAATAAATATTGTATAAATTATTATATAAAAAGTATTTAGAATTGTAATAAATTCACAAACAAACATGTTTTTAGTTATTCAAACTATTTTCTCTAAACATTGTCATAAAGATGATGTCAAAAAAAGGTCAGACTGGTGCTTTATAAATCTGTATTATCTTGCAAAAATTTTGATTTTCATGCCATCTATAGATTTTTTTAAAATAAAATTTTATATTATATTATATATAGGAAAATATGCACATTACAAATAAATCATGTGTAAATTCTCAATAGGGGGAAAATTATTGTAAAAAAAACAACAAAGTACTTCATTTGGAAACATGGAAAGTCTAGAATACAACAGCTTTATTTTCAATCATTAATATCTTTATTGCCTAAAGTATATTATTTGTATTCTAATTTATAATCTGACTTGTAAATAAAAATTTAATTTGTTTATTTTGATATATATATATACATAATTGTGTGATAATTTTTTTATGTGTATGTGATAGTTAATCATTCTTTATGTACAAATTTACATATGTGAGATTAAATATTTTCATAGATTAATTAAGATATAACCAAATGAATATTGGAGAAAAATTCATGTAAATAACTAGAGCTCCAAAATAACTAGAGAAATACATTTAAATAACTAGAGAAATATATTTTGGCAGTGATGTTGCTAGGTACTATCAATTCATGTTAACAGTTTTAAGCTAAGTCACTTGTTCTAGTAGCCATCGATAGCTATTTGTCAGAGTTTAATAAGAGACTTATCTTATTGTCCAAGGTTTTATGTGGGCCATATAAACTCCACCATATTTTATAAGTCTGAGGACTTTAAAGAACCACATCTTTTTTGAACAAATCATCTGTCTTGGTTTATTAATCATTTTATTGCCACATTTATTATATATTCCATTGTTGGCGAAAAAATAATGGCCATGTATGTTTAGCTAATGGATAAACAAAGAAAACTAGAAAAATATTCTGCATTGACTGCTTTTAATTATTCTTGCAAGTACTATTTCTTTTTTTAGTGTTTCTTTTTATTTATGGCTCTTATATGTTATTTTGGTATCAAAATATAACTATTTAGGATTAGCTAAAAACTGTATATGTGAAATAAAAGTAAGGAGTTATTTGTAATCCAAAACATTTTTTTAGTTATTCAGATTTGAACCTCAGGTCAAGGGCATTGCAGTCAGATATTCATTGCTTATTATGACATGAAAACTTTCATCAGTATCATCAACAACATCATTTTTAACCACTATCAATACTGCAGGATGAAGGTCTCTCCAAGTTAATCCATCTTCCTCTATCTTTAGTCTTTTTCTCCACATTACTCCCACCTACTTCTTTATTTCATCCATCTATTACACATGCAGTCTCTGAATTCTCTTAAGGATTTTAACTGTCCATCTATTATTATCTCTTTTAGTATTACATTCATCCCAACTCTACTTCAATCATTTAACACTTTCAATAATATCAATAACATCTGTTTTTTCTCTCTCCCACATATTTTATTTTTGATATCTTCTTGTTACTCCTAACATGCGTCTCTCCATACTTCATCGAGTGATCTGAAGTATCTACTTTGCTTTTCTGTTAAGTATCCTAGTCTCAGATCAATAAGTAACAGATGGTAACACACATTTTCAAACACATAAGCATATCTCTCTCTCTCTTTCTATATATATATATCATTTATATAAAGGGAATATAATTGAAATTGTATAATAATTAATGACATATATATATTACTTTTTGTTAGCTTTTGAAACATTAATTTGTGCTAGTTTTTGGAATTTTTATAAGCTAAACAATATTTTTATTGATTTAAAAATAAATGTTTTGGAAAGCATGTCCACAATTCAGTATGATTGATGAAGGTTAGCCATGTCATTAGATTCTTTTCTCTGGCAAAATTAACCAGCTCACCATACTTGTAGTAGAATAGTGATCTGAAATGGAGATTAAAGTCTAGCTATGAATTTGATAAACTGATGGTTTTTATTTTTATAGACGAAAAAGTGAATCATTCTGTGAAATTCCACTTTTTCATGTCAAATCTTAAAAAAAAAAAATCAAAAACTTATTAAAACAAGTAATAAGAATTAAAATTATATAAAGTTTATTTTAATAATTGTTTCCTAGTTTTGCCTCTTTTACTTTATTACCATTTAAAATCCAAAAATCAGAAACCCTATGTATTAAATCTGTAGCTCCTGTCTTTTAAACATTACATATATATATATATGTATGTTTACAAACATTCCAATTGATGAAGCTTTAAATATAATCTCACAACGTTGCAATTTACCAGACCATATTATTGCTTTGATTAAACACTGTCTCTTAAATACATATTTTGTATACAATGGACAGCATTACAGACAAGTTTTTGGTACTCCTATGGGCTCACCTATCTCAGGAGTAATAGCTGATTTATTCATGGAATATATAGAAACTCGTGCTTTAGAATCATCATCTTTAAAACCTCTCATTTGGCTCAGATACATAGATGACACTTTTGTCATATGGCAACATGGAAAAAATACATTAGATGATTTTTTCTTACATTTAAATAATATGCATCCTCATATTAAATTTACAATGGAGACAGAGTCTGATGGAAAACTCCCTTTTCTTGATGTTCTAGTCACCAGAACACCAAATAGTTTATCTTTTTCTATTTACAGAAAGGATACACACACAGACAGATATTTACATTTCCATTCTCATCATCACCCAACTCAGATAGTTTCTGTAGCCAAAACTCTTTAAATAGAGCAATTAATCTTTCAGATGAACACATCTGAAAGAAGAAATAAATCATATTAATAGTGTTTTATTAGCAAATAGTTATAATTACAAATTTATAAAAAAGCCTTATTTCAAGCCCAAAATAGACAAAATAGGAAACAAAAAGATGATAAGTCAGCTATTAGGATTTGTGTTCCATATGTAAAAGGAACTACAGACAGTATCGGATGTATATTAAAACGCTATAATATATATACAGCATTTTCTGCTCATCAAAAGATCAGCAATATAATAACCAAGCCTAAGGATTCAATCCCTCTTGAATCTCATGGTGTCTATCAAATCTCATGTAAAAATTGTAAAGCTTCTTACATAGGTATGAGTAATCATGAAGTGTTAGGAGAGATGAGCATGCTAATGCAGTTAAACAACACTCATCATCATAGCACTCTCACTCCATACTATAGATTCAGGTCATAAAATAGATTTTCTAGTACCAGGATATATCCAGATGTGATAATCTCTACCAATGCAAAATCAGAGAAGCCATTGAGATACTTAAAAGGCCAGATTGTATCAATAAGCGAGATGATACGTGCAACAAACTTCCTCCTATTTGGAAAGATTTCTTTAAAAAACATTCTTAAATTTAACATTTTGCTATTGGTGGGTTTTTTTAATGTTTTATTCAAACCAGTGATTGTAGCGCCTCTACAACCGTCTTTCTACCTTTTTATAACTCTGTGGATGGCTTGTGTGACCAAGTCGAAACGTCAGTGTATTGGTATTAAAAGTTTTTAACACGGATGAACCCGCAAAATATGTATTATATATATATTACTTCTATTTTCAATTTATGGGAAGATTGAATATTCAGTAGATGTTAGATAGTAAAGCTTATTCAATGCATATCCATTGTTGTCCCATTCATATTTCCAGACTATTTTCTGATTATGGTTTTTATAAATGATGAGGAATAGGTGCACTTAGATTTAAAAAAAAATCTAATCCACATTTCATCCATCAACTATAGTTTAATCTTTCTCTACTATGGATAGGTTGAAATTTAAAAACAACTTAATGTTAATTCGTGTTAATTTGTTTGCATATTTATATAGATCTGATACCATTTGTTGGTCTGTATGTTTTTATCCCCTCATTATTTAATAATTGTATGTACCTCTGATTTTTCTCAAGTTTAATATAAAAAAAAATCATGTGATTTTACTTTATACAATATTTTTTAGGATACCAAAATATATAGATACTGAATTTATACCAGATTTGTAGAACTCTAAGAAAGTTGGCTTAGATTTAAAAACGTTAATTTATTTTGAATTTCATGTTTACTGCTTGATAGTACAAACAGGTTGAAAGAGAATTGCAGAATGAAAACTGATTAGGTCTGAATTTAAAAACTCCTCAGTGATGATGATTCTAAGCCAGAAACTTGTCTAGATATATGCAGTTGATAAGGATTAAATAATGATTACTACATCTGTTGATTATTCAAGCTTAAAGTAGGGAAGAAAATGAAGTAGTGCATATATGTAATTTATGTAAGTTGAAGTCGTGATATAATTTTTAAACCTTTCTTCTTTAAAAGTTCTTGCTATTATCTTCTCTAAGTAAATATGTATATATAACAATTTGATTTCCTGGCTTTACTCCTGAATGTCTTTTCCATCACAATGTAATTTTTCTTTCTTTAGTCACATGTGTAATTTTTTTTTTTTTCCATTAGTTTATTTTTTCATAAAATGTTACTTTTTTTAGTATATTTAAAATATTAATTTTATCTTACCGACTTATTCTTTCAATTCTTTCCCAATTTATTTTTTTCTCTTTACTGCTTACAAATATTTTCTTTTTTCTTAATTGTCCATGACACTGAACCTTGGAAAACTATAGCACACGTAACAAAAAAAAAAGAATTTTGTGTATATATAACTAGGAGCTACTTACACCACGCGATTACCATTTCCTATGCTTGAGCAAGCTGTTAAAACAGATCCAAGGCAGCTCACTGATGAAAGGCACTAGCTAGACACTAGTTTGAAGATATTAGAAGAGTCTTGCATCCATTAATTATTACGGCTTGCACTTAATGACCCTGTTGTATGGAGAGGTGATTATTTTAATTTAAAAAGACATGAAATAGACAAAAAAAAAAGTAATGATGAGTTTTATTTTCTTGTCTAACTTCAATCCACGAATGATAAATACATCAAGCACTTTTAAGATAAAATGCATTTCAATCATATTTAAAAAAACATATTTTTTTCTGTTCAAATCTTAATTTATTTTTTAATCTTTCTCTTTATTGTATTGCCCAATTCAACTAATATTATTATTAACACTTTTTTATTACTTTTTACAAGTCTTTATACAATTGTTATACCATGTATATTATAATGATTTTGATTGTCCCAACTGTTTATTCAGATCTATAACAAACACAAATACAATTACATGAATATTTATACAGAAACATGTATTTTTTACAAATATTTCATATTAAAAATTACTTTTTTTAAGCTATATATATATCTTACTTATATGCTTTTATTTACTTCTTTATGTAGATACCTACAAATATATTCTTACTTTTTCAAAACATTTTTATATTTATATTATATAAATAATTAATTCTTTCTATAATCATATATATAATATATTCTATAATTCTATATTTTATTTATTTATTTTAAATTTTCATTAATATATTCAGTTTTTTATTCTAATTTCAACATATTTTATTTATATTTTCAATCTTTCATTTCCTATTTTGTTAATAGCAATAATTAATATTTATTTATATAAATATATTAAATAACCTCAATATTATATTGTCAAGTGTTGGTGGCCTAGTGGTTAGCATAGCTGCCTTCCAAGCAGCTGGCCCGGGTTCACTTCCTGGTCAACGCATTTGACATATGAAAAATATATATGTATTACCACCACGTATTCTTTTAAGTTCATATAAATAAAGATACAATAAAAGACAAATAACCCCAAAAATACATTTTATGCTGAATCAATACTCATCAGTTGGTCCAGGTCACTATCTCACATATATATTTTTATTATGTGAAAAATATTTATCTATATTAAATAATTACATTTTGAATTACAAGTGTCAAATTAACTCAACCCACATCTTTGAAAATAATAAATATAATGGTGATTAACTATTATATACAGTCTTTCAATTCTCAGAAGTATTTTTGGTTGTTTCCTTAACTCTTTTCAATTGCTATTAAATTTAAAAAACGAAATGGAATCAAACATCATCAAGTCAAATCCTATGTAGCCCAAATTTTAATGTTGGCAGCTTGTCTATTAATAATATTCATTTTTATTTCTATTTATTAAAATTGCCTTTTAAATTTTTCTTTATTATGGTTTCTCTCTTCATGAAGAATCTTAATACTTTCAATATCAAACTTAAATTTCTATTTACATGTTCTTTTATGACCAAGAAAACTGAAGCAGTTATTAAAGCATTATTATTTTTACTTTTCACATGCTTGTATAACAATTCATGCTCCTCTAATCTTTTTTCAATACTGCATCTTGATTCACCTATATATGAGAACATACATTCACAAAAAAGTGATGCGCAACATTACTGTTCTGTTTGACAGATATGACAATTTTAGAATTATTCACTAACTGATTAAAGTTATTTGTAACACAAAATAAAATATTAAACAAATCCTTATATGCATCCTTAAAAAAATTTCAATTGAGCATTTGAAATATATGGAATAGATATCCATTTTTTACTATCAATCTTCAACTCCTTTAAATCATTATAATTTTTTTTTAAACTGACATGAAGTATTGCTAATCTGATCAGTCTTATAACTAACTTCAAGCAATTTCTTGGCAAATATCTCCATATTTTTTAATTTATCACACTGGTAACAACATAATTTTTCATTATGAAACAACACAGATCTAAAACTTGCCATCTTATGCAGTTATCACCAGAGTGATGAATTTTAAAAAAAATATTGAGGTATTCGCTGAGAAATTGCTTGAAGTTGCTTATAAGATTGAATAGATTAACAATACTTTATGTCAACTTAAAAAGAGTTATAATGATTTAGAGAAATTGCAGATTGAAAGTAAAAAATGGATATCTATTTTATATATTTCAAATACTCATGTGCAATTTTTTAAAAAAATATATATAAAAATGTGTTTAATGTTTTATTTTGCACTACAAGTAAAGTTAATAGAAAAAATTAATGTTAATAATTTAGTGGATAATTCTAAAATTTCATACCTGTCAAGCAGAAAAGTAATGTTATGTTATTGTGTATCAAATTTTTTGTGGATGTATGTTATCATATATAAATGAATCAAGGTACAGTATTGAAAAAAGATTAAAGGAGCATGAATTGTTATACAAGTGTGTGAAAAGTAAAAATAATAGTGATTTAATCACTTCTTCAATTTTCTTGGATCATGGAAGTACATGCAAATATAAATTTAGGTTTGATATTGAAAGTGTTAAGATTCTTCATGAAGACAGAAGCCATAATATAAGAAAAAAATAAAGGGACAATTTTAATAAATAGAAAAAAATGAATATTATTAATAGAAAAGCTGCTAACATTAAAATTTAGGATTCATGGGATTTGAGTTGATGACATTTGCTTCCATTTTGTATGGCAGCTGAGGAGGGTTAAGGAATTAACTGAAAATACTTCTGTAGATTGAATGACTGGATATAGTAGTTAGTTACAATTATATTTATTATTTTATTGTTATTGCAATAGTTTTTTAATTAACATACATTTTATTTGTATTATATATATATATAATGTCTGTTAATTAGAACAAAATTGTAATCATAATAAAAATAATAAATATAATAGTTTATTACCATTATATTTATTATTTTTATTATGATTTTATATATATATAGTAACAGTTTTTTATTTATGAACTTAAAAAAATTTTTATTCTAATTTTTAATTAATGTAACGGCATATACCATTACAATATATAATAAATAAAATGTCTGTTAATTAAAAACAAAATTGTAATTATAATTGAAATAATAAATTTAACCATTTATAAACTATTACAAACAATCCTTAAATCGGCACACAGAAGTACTTTCGGTTAATTTCTTAAACCTGCCTCAACTGCCATTAAATTTAATGGCAGTTGAGGCAGATTTAAGAAATTAACCGAAAGTACCTCTGTGGATTTAAGGATTGTTTGTAATAGTTTGTAAACCATTAAATTTATTATTTCAATTTTATATATATATATATATATATTGTATCTTTAATAATGACTATATAATATGGTCAAAACATTCGAGGAAAACTGTAAGGGAAAATGGTTCATAAAACATACCAAGATTTGAAAAGAATTTTAAACTAATTTGTTTTTTTAAATATATTGAAATTAATGAGCCATATTTGGAAAGAAAAGGAAATAATTAATGAAGTGTTGCTTTTACTGAATGGTAAAATATATTCTCATATATATCACATGCAATTAATTTAATCTACTTATTTGGCATTTTGTAACATATTTTAACAACATATTTTTCAGCATTTTTTTTAAAGATTTCAATATTTTCTGATTATTTGATCATTATTCATATTCTATCAAAATAATCAATATAATATCACTAATTTTGCCTTTGAGATCACTTTTATGATCCAATCATAACCCAATCTGCCTGTCAGCACAAAGCTATATTTATTTCCGCATGATTTCCAACCCTTTCTTTCACATACCAAATTCAACAAAAGGTACATTTTTAAAATTATAAAATTAAATATAATATCTACCATACTGACTGTTCTCATGACTTGACATCACAAAACATCACATGATCACCATTTTCTATATGCTTGCTCATAACTGTTACTCTGGCTTGCACTGAGTGGCACTACTGTATGGAGAGTTTTGTCTATTTAAGACTTGACATCACATTGTGTCTTTATATTACATCAATAGAAGACATGCATTTTCATGCAATAAACATGCAGACTAAATACAATATCCAAGTGATTTTTTCCCTCATTAGTCACGATTAACCCTTTCAACGATTATTATTTAATTGGCCGAATGAGTTAAAAATCAAAACTTTTAATTGGCCAACTCACAACTTTAACAAAATCTATTGTTAAAATAGATTCACTTTTAATAATATAAATATGTTAGTTTCGTTTGTAAAAAGTATATTACTAAATTGTCAGATTACGAAAGTAAACGAAAGTCTTTTCAAAAATAAAATTTGATTTATAATTTAAAAAAATATTCAATTGCGGTGAAATAAAAGTAACCGCTATTCAACCAACCAAAAAAGATTGCGTCAGCAATCTTTTTTTTTTCACTTTAACGTTATGATAAATATGTAGCAATAAATAAATAATTCTTGGTAATATCTTAACTATTTTTTTAAAATAATTTGATTTTTAGTATTATTTTATCAATAATATTGTGTAATTCAATTCAAATATTGTTTAAAATGTTGTAAACATTCGGTTATCATTTTCGTAATAAAAATCAAAACGAACATAACTTTTTACTTTTTGGCAGCCATTTCCCTTTTTGACAGAAGTTGGACAGCCAATAAGATTCAAGAAAAGGTGGTGAGGAGGCGGTGCTTTGGTTTTGTTTGACATATATGGTCATTTTTATTGATTTTTTACTTGTAAAATAATTCTGAAGAGGGCACCATCTTACAGAACTTTTGATTTTTTTTCAAATGACGTATAATATGTATACGTGGGATAAAAAGTAGCTGATTTAGAGTAACATCAAATCTACTCATTTTTTTGACGAGTCAGGCAGTCAAAGCGTTAAGCAGGTAAGATTTTAACATTAATTATTAAATAAAAGTCATTTTGAAAACAATTCTTCAAGGTTACTTTTACTTACTATCTAAGGTATATAAATTCTGGACCAAAAATATATAAATTTTGGAACAAACTTAAGCTATTCTTTTTATAGATGCTCTAGTGAATAATAATGGTCAGATTATCAATACAGTACTGTTAATATGGTATAATATCACTTCTGGATATTAGTCCTCAATGCCAGAGTTGATTTAGTAACTAATATTTTTATATTTGTTTTATTCATTACATATAAATTATTTGTCAAACAAATAGATATGATCTTATTTTTTAAGTTTAATGTGTTATTTTATTAAAATTAAAACTATATTTTCATACTTTGTAATTTTTATTCTAATGCAATATTTCTATCAATGAACCTTCTATCATTACTATTTCATATTAGATGAAATTTTCTAATTGATCATGCCAACAAAAATGCTAATTTAGGTTTTGTTGTTTGAAATGTTGCTGCATTGGATGTAAAATATTACACATTTCACAATATTATTTGTATACTCTTATCAGTGGTCAAATATTAAGAGAAAATCTTTCTTTTACATTTTTTTAAATATATTCTATGGCAGTGGTCTTCAACCCTTGGTCCTCAGACCAGTGCTGGGCTGCAGAAGTTTTCTGCCAGTTCATGCCAGACTGGCAGGAAAGTTTGTAATAACAAAATAATAAGACTTTAAACTTTTAATTAATATAAACAATTTTTATTGATTTTTTCATCTCATTTTTACCAATTAAAAAAAAAGAAACAGAATGAAAACAAAAATCTAATCAATCATACATAAATTAATTTGTTTTTCTGGTTATCACAGATGTTTATGGGGTGGGGAGTAGAATGAAATTTTTATTACTTTTCTAACAAAATTCAAAATTTAAAAAAAAGTTTTTTATTATATAAACTCCATATATATATATATGAACTTCATTGTATATATTTAACATTGTTGTTTTGATCAGTTATAACAATTATGCTCATCTAAAGCTAAGCGGTTTACATCTTTAAGAAAATTTATCTATGGACTCCTGCCAGTCTGTGAAACTTTATCCTTATTTTTACCGGACCGCATGTGTGAAAGGTTGAAGACCACTGTTCTATGGTAATATTCTAATGAAATCTACTATGTATGCCAAATGCAATTTTTCTTTTAGTTAATCAGTTCTGTAATGTTTATAATTCAACTCTCTCACATTGTTTTTGAGTGGAGTAGTTAATATTCGTATTTGACTGTTTCTGCACTTAAGTTAATGCTTTTTACAACATGAATATATTTAAGTTATATCATGACTTACCACATTTACTCATTAAAAGTTTGATATATGTCCCTTATCATTTCTAATTTGCTTTGAATAGACAAAACATTTTGATAAAAATCAAGTGATGAATGTTTTAAACTATATCTAAATGCAGTATTATACTTTATCCATATATGTATCTGCCTGATAAATATACACCTAATGCTTCTAAAAAATTGCTCATAGCTATTTCTGTGTGATTCTAATGTTTACTTTTCTCTATTTCATTGATTAATTAATTATTCTGTTAAAGTCCAGTGTATTATCAATTACAATATTTGTTTTTCTGAGAGATTGTATTTTAGTAATCATATTGTTTAGATTATATCATTGATGTTTTATTTACTCTTTTTTCTCAATTGTCAATTCATCTCAAAAGGATAATAGTTATTGTTTTTTAAGTATTATTTATTCATTAATATTTAAATTCAACTATATATATTTGTTGATTTCATATTATTATTATTATTTTCGAGATATTCCGTGTAGTAATATAGCTAACATTTCAGTACAATAACAAGTAATTTCCTCAGAGCGTCCTCTTTTTCAATTCATATTTGAATTCAACTATATATATATATATACTGGATCTGAGACATGGACATTTAACAGAAGAGTAATACAGAGATTTCAGACCACACAACAAAATATGGAGAAATATATGTTAAGAGTAAGCAGAAGAGATCAAAAATAAAGTACATGGACGAGAGAACAAGAGGTTTTACCAACATTATTAGAAGAATTAGGAAACTGAAGTGTAATTGGTCTGGACAGATGTAAAAGATCTAGATAAAGACTGCATGTGAGATGGATGGATGAAATAAGAAAGTATCCTGCGGTGACGTGTAGAAGAGAGGCTAGAGATCCAAGAAGGTGGATTGAACGTGGAGAGACCTGCAGTGGATCGATAATGGTGTAAAATAATGATATTTATTTGAATTTACAATTTTCATTCTGAATGTTGTAAACAAATTTCATAATAATTTCCAGTTTATCTTACCATATTTTATTATTAAAGATTTTATTTTCAGTAAATGCTTACCACATATATATTTATTATTTTTGTTTTTAATTTAATACATACATATACCATTTGTTTGTTTGTATACCATGTTTTTTTATTTCTAAATAAGACTTAAACTTAGGTTTTATTTTTTAAAAATTAAATATAACTCTTTTTGTTCAATATATATATATATATATAGTGAGAGAAGAGATAATTACTGTATTATAGATCATTGTCATTTATTGAATGCCATAAGAAACGATTTGGAATTATGAAAGTCCTTCCTGTATTATTTTTTGAATTTTTAAGAATTATTTAATTCCAAAAAACAAAAATTATATCCAAGAATAAATAAAACAAATGGAAGAAGATACTAATCAGTCTTTTTTATATAAATATTATATTAAAAATAATTTTATTTAAAATTAAATTTATGTTTAATCTGTCAACAGTTGTATAAAATATATATTTATTTTTGCAAATATTTTTTTTTAAATTTTAATTTAAATGTAAATTTTATATTTTGTTTCGATTACACTTTTTTCAAATAAAATAAAATTAATGCTAGAAGCGAAATATCTTATACATACTCATATTTATAAAAAATAACATTATCTTAAGCATATTATATAAAGGATTTGAACCCAGACTTTCAGGCTTTCTTCAGCTATCCAATCTATCTCATACAATCGATGCACATGATCACACACATGTGAGAAAGATAAATGATCTCCAATATACATATTTCATGCTGAACCAGCATTCATCAGTTAGTCCAGATCATCATTCATCATCTCCCATATATATATATATCTGGACCAACTGATGAGTGCTGGTTCAGCATGAAATACATATATTGGAGATCCTTTATCTTTGTTACATTTGTGTGGTCCATGTGTAAAGTTGTATGAGGTAGATTGGATAACTGAATGAAGCTTGAAAATCTGGATTCAAATCTATTATATTTACAAGTAAACTTCAGAGATATAAAGTATACCTGTATTTAAATCTCAATAATTGGAATATATATATATAACATTGTTGTGTTAATAAATAAATGTATAATTCTTTTATAACTGATAGTGCCATTTTGATTTTTAACTTTTTAAGTAATCAAAGATTATTAATAAAAGACTGCTGATGTCATAATTTGTTTTATTATAGAGAAATATTATCTTGATTAAATTTTCCAATTTATCTGGCAATTTTGACTTTACAATAGTTTTCCACAGAAGTACGTACACTATACATATGTATATACTGCACACAGGAAAAAAGATGGATGGAGTCCAATTGTAAGATAATACTTACAGGAGAAAAGATGGAGGGAGTCCAATTATAAATAACATGTTTATTGGTTTAATAAAAATAATATATTATTTTTTATAAATATATAAAAAATTATTTTTTAATTAAAATATGGTTTTTATATTAATTTTATTATTTATATTATAATTGATATTGTAATTAATATTACGGATGGTTTTAATTAATAAAGAAAATTTAAACACTGAGTTTTATTTTTTTAACATTGTAAATGATCTTTTGTCTTTTTTGCATTTAAAAAAAAAAGTTAGAATCATAATTTTTTAGATACATATATTTTTAAAAATCTTGTAATTAATACTTTAATTATAAACAAATTAAGATATGAAAGCGATTTACATATCATTTAGTTTTTTTTTTTTTGTTGTTGTTGTAAAGTGTAGGAATCATTATTATCCATATAGAAAATGTATGCTAAATAATATGTATTAACCCTTTTCCCGCGCTCGACGAGACTCCTCGTCGACATCTAAAATCACTCTAACTTAGTTCGTTTTTATACGATAAAATTCGTTAAATACGTATTTAATTCGTTTTTAAAAGTTCTGTACGATGGTGACATCTTCCGATTTATTTTAGAAGTAAAAAATAAAAAAAAACGCATTTTAAACCTAAACAAAGAAGGAACATTATTTGTGATTGGTTCTTAGCATGCTCTCAGCCGAAAAAGACATTCTGATTGGCTGGAAAGAACAAAGAAACTGCCTGATCAAAGAAAATAAAGAAAAACGCTGAGATTTTCATTTCGAATACGATTTAAATTATTATTAAATAATATTTATGGAAATTAAACATAATTTTCAGAGAGAATAATAAAAAAACAAAATTATTTTCGAAAAATATTGAAGATTTAAGTAAATATATTGAAGATGTAGTAAAAAGAAATATTTACTTTTCTATAACGTAAAAGTCGATCTTTTTGTTTACATTATAACTTTTATGTTGCCGATATAGAATATCTTAGAATAAATAAATAGCAATTTATTTTTGAAAGAACTTTCGTTTTCTTCATGACCTGAAAAATTAATTATATACTTTTTATAAACGTATCTGAGTTGAATTTAATATTATAGACGAATATGTTTTAACAATAGGCTTTGTCTTCAGTTTGTGAGTTGGCCAATTAAAAGATTTGATTTTTATCTCATACAACCAATGATTTATTTAGCGGTTTAAGGGTTAATAGACTTAGTGAGATAGATGAATTTGTACCTTTTGAGTTTGTAGGCCAAAAGAACAAGTATAAAGAGGCAGCACCTACAGAAATATCTCGAGGCATTCGGACAAGTTACCTCATTTGAGTACCTTAGGGATCCTCTCACCAATGGTCTCACCTTCACCAACACAGCCTTATTTCAATTCATCCTTAAAAAAGGTCTTTCTTCTGAAAGCATTCCCACAACAATAGCAGCTGATCTAGCACCTTTGGTAATTTCAATTAAGGGGATGAGGCCACTGCAAAGACCGCAACCACCTTAATCGGGACTGCCCTCAAAAAAATAAATGCAACTCTTGCCAGAAAGAAAAGGGCCTAAACCACATCTGTGCTCCACACAGCCCCAATATATATGAACATCCTCCTTCAGCTAACCTCTCACCTCTACCTCACTTCAATTCAATCTTTCAGCATTCGGCCACCCTCTCACCTTTCAGTAAGATTCCAGCTTCCTCTAGGCCACATAATTTTGGTCTCACTCGCAGCCCACCACTCTCAGTTACAGCTCGCTCACAGGACCTCCTTTCCTTAATGGACATGAACACTTATTCAAACTCAGAAATCATCCTGTCTGAGTCTACCAACTCTGGCCCTTCCATCACTAACAAGAAAAATCAGAAGCGTGCATGCCCTAACTCATCAGATAGTGACACCAACTCTGACAGGCAGATTTCCATCCTTGATCTTCCCAGTAAAATCATAATGGATCCTTTTCCTGAACCAAGGGCAAGTCTCAGATATTCAGAACACACAAGGAAAAAAAGAATTCTTTCAGCAAAAAATTCTCTGGCTTCAACCCGGGCCTCATCACCCTCCTCCCTTCGCACTCTCTCACCTTCCTCTGCTGAATTTTTCTCAGACAGTGGCTCATCTAGTAACCTCAAGAATGAATCATTGTGCAATTCTGGCAGCAGAAGCAAGAACTGTACTCCTCATATCTCTCCCAACCCAGCTCATCCTCGCTCACCATAAAATTTCTGTGTTCCTACCTTTTCTAAGATGTGCTTTTCTAACCAGCCTAAACTACACACCATTTCCCCTGTCCTCTTTTTATTCCCTTTTTACATGTATCCTTCCCCTCTTACCATTTTGTTCCTGAAATTTCATTTGTTTCATTGTATCTATTTTTTTTTTTTTTTTGATGAATAAACATCTCATCACTGAGAAAAAAAAAAAAAGAACAAGTATAAATAAGAAAGAAAAGAATTTTATTAAATTGAAAATGATCTGTAACTTTTTTTTTTCATACGTCATAGCATCGACCGGGGCGCGAACCCACACCCGTCTGCAACCAACTACTTGCTTGCAAGGCGGCTGCGATGACCTCTCGGCTAACAACGCTTGACAATGATCTGTATTTTGTTTGTAAAAAGTACTTATAATATGGTTGTCTGTCTTAATGATTCACTTTATTTGACAGACAGTATGAAGAAGATATAATTAAAAACGGAAAAGAGCAAGATAAAGAGAAAGGGAAGGAAACAAAATAAAGAACATTAAAAAATAAACTAATTATAGATAATAATAATAAAAAGAGTTTAGTAAATATAGGAAGAGTATAATGTTCAAAATAATTATTTTATTATAGTATAATTTTGAGAGTTAATTGCTTCTATTAAGTTATCAAAAAATTCTCTATCTTTCCAAAAGGTAGACATGTTTAAAAAACATCTGAGCATCTTAAAGTTCTTTTTATATTGGATTTGAACAATAGTCACTTTGATTTTTAACTTAAATATAACGGGGGGAGGGTACATTTCTAGAATTTGACATAATGTTTAGTTTTTCCATGTGAACTTATAAATTCTCCAGGGAAATATTAAATCACTATTTCAAAAGAATATGCAAGTGTTCAACATGATACATAATTCAGAATCACGTTTTATTTAAAATGAACTACAATAGCCATCTAAAAGGTGCAAGTGATATGTGGAGATGATGGAATGATACTTCATTTTATTAAAATGAGATTTGCTAAGAAATCTGTCCTATGTTATGGAATTTCTTTTTTCTCTTGAAGTATCTATATTTATTTACGGATATATTTAATGACAAATGAAAGATAAGTAAATGTGAAAAAGAATATTTTTGTAGTATTCCTGAAAATGTTGATGAGATAGTTACACACTAATCTCATATAAAACCTTCCATCTTTATCAAGCGTTGGTGTCCGAATGGTTAGCACAGCCGCCTTACAAGCAGTTGTCCTGGGTTCACTTCCGGGCCGATGCTTAGACACATGAAAAAAAAACCTTCCATCTTTCTGCATTCAGGTATCCTATTAAAACAGTTCAGAGATAAAAAAAATATTTAATAATATGAATGATGATGATGAAACTAAATATCATATAAAATATATTCAAAGCATGATATATATATATATATAAATAGTTATAAATTGCAAATGAACAACTAGAGATATGTCTGTTTAATTACCTATAATTCGTAACAAATATATGTTAAATAATAGGCTCAGGTGATTTTATTATTATATTGCACAATTATTGTTTTAATATGATAATTTTTTAACTAAAAACAGATCTAAAGAAATAATAGTTATCATATATACTATAACATTTTTATCACCTGTTAAAATAAATTTTACTTGTAGTTTTATTTATTAGATGTTTTCAAAGCAATTGTGTGTATGAAAAAATAATTTTGAAAATATCTTTCACAAATGTATAGAGATTTGTCTTGAAAGTAATTATAATTTATAGTTATAATATTTGTGTGTGCATGGATTTTTTGAACGCTCATTAATTATATTTCAAACTCGAGATTAACAGATCATTTTTATTATAATACTCATTTTACCTTTAGCATAGACTTTTGAAAAGATTGAGGGGAAATGATTAATAGTTTGAATGGGTCATAATATCCTAGCAACTCATATTACTTGAGAAAACTTGCTTACAGCATCTAAGAAATTGCCAAAAATATGTGATTCAATTTTAAAACAGCGTGTATGTTGAAGTTTCAAAAAGTTATAAAAAAATGCTAATTGAAAACATGTTTTAATTTTTATTTTAAAAATCGGGAAAATTGACTGATGAAAAAAAGTAAAAAAGGTATTGAATATAAAAATTTATTCATATTAATAATTTAATAAATTAATACAAACCAGTGCTAGTGCTATCTCTATTTACAAATCTGAAAAAAAAAGGATATGTATTAATAAATGCAGGCAGCGCTGCTGAAAGTTTCTAGCATTGATTTGTATTAATTTACTACATTTGAATTTCAGTTAGTGATATGCACTCATTGGCTTAATAATTTAATATATATAAATAATATTAGTAATACAGTGTTTCCAACATTAGGTGTGTAATTTCCTATTTGAAAGAAATTTTAATAGAATACTGTTAAATCACTTTTGCCATTATTATGCTTGATATTCTACTAGGCTAATTGAAAATAATCGTTCATATTTGCAGTCTCAGGCATATGTATATATACATATAGAAATTGCAAATCTGACAAGACACATATCAGATGTAAACATAGTCTCATTTCATGTGAATTTAGAAGGATAGTGACAAGGTAGAGTTCATTTCTACTCATTTTAAAATACATGCAAAAAGACAATTATAACTTAATTTATATATAATATTATTAAATACAATGCTGTTAAATCACTTTCCCTATACTTCTTGTCTAGGCTGCCAACAAAATTCAAAATTATTTACATTTTCAGTCTCAGACATATTAAATATCATATAAATATGTAATAATTCTAATGTTATTTACTTATGCTCTCTATAGAACTTTTCTGATGTTTCTAGTGATAAGCAATTGGTTGAATTTTTTTTTAATAGCCACTTGAAACATTAGACAATTTTTTATGGAAGATATAATTAAATAATTTGAATATTATAAATGTGATAGGTTTTAATCTGAGAGTAGACCCAGGTGTCAGAACCAATTAAGCAAGAAATAAGCACAGGGTGAACCTTTAAACATTCCGATGAATTAAAACAAAAATACATGAAGCTTTTTACTCATTTTTTTAAAGTTTATCCATTTTGAACATAGTTTTTTTTTTAAAAAAAAGAATGTTTTAATAAGTCATAGTTCAATTTTTGGTAGTTTTCTCTTAGCATGTTGAAACTGTGAGAGGGCATACTTTTTATGTAAACAAAGACAAATATCATGTTACTAAGCCTTTTTTTTAATTTTCAACTTTAACATTATTTTCTAAAATGGAATAATTACGTTTTTAAATTACATTATAAATTTTAGCGCCTTGCGACATTTTGCAAACTATTTTTAAACAATTTACGAAACGACATTATTTTGTAAAAAACATTTTTTTCAAAAATACAAGAATTACATTCCACAAGTGAGCATGTAGCACTGGAATGTGCATAGGGGGGGATTGATGGTTTTGCCGGTCTGAAGGATCGACCAAAAGATGCAGTACTCAATTTAGGAACCAACATTATTTTCTAAAATACAAGAATTACATTTTAAAATTACATTAGACATGTTAGCACATAGTGATGGAATGTGCAGGGGGGTGATGGTTTTGCTGATCTGAAGGATCTGCCAAAAGATGAAGTACTCTGAATCAAACCAAGATTATGATTTGCAATAACAATGTGCAACCTCAGACATTTTATTTGTCTCGTATCTGTTCTTAATCTGACAAAAAGATGCAATACTCTGATTGAAACAAGCTTACAATTTCCAAAACAATGTGCAACCTCAACCATTTCATTTGACTCATATCTGTTCTTGTGCAAACATGTCTTTTCAAGTGGCTTCTATGAAATGGTGATTGGCCTGACCCTTTTGCAATTGTTTTTGCATTCTGTGATGTGTAGGGAAGTGTGGTAATGGGATTACAATTATTAGTATGTAATACTACATCAGTTAGAGTGTAAGATCATTATTATGAAGGCATATTGCAACAGTTATGACCAGTTGAATTCCAAACACCCTCACAATATATGGTAGCGATCTGTTAAGTGTGCACATTTGCTTAGTGTCACAAAGCACATCAGCAGGATGTAATATTAGTGTACACTGCTATCTTAGCCTGCAATGGCTAATATGAACAAAATTGTTCTATAGGCTGTAACTTTTTATGCAAAAGCACAGAAATATTGGGCCACTAAATGACATATTTGTGTGCGTTTGCATAGAAAGTACGCCCTCTCACAGTTTCAACATGCTAAGAGAAGACTACCAAAATTTCAAATAGTTTTTTTTCTAATTTATGTATAACTGAAATTGTTTACAAGCTTATTAATAAGTTAATTATAAGAGAAAGAGAATGCAATAGAATAGTTAATGGTAAAATACTTTTCTTTAAATTGATTATATATACAACCCTTAAT
Source organism: Epiperipatus broadwayi (assembly GCA_028023455.1). Taxonomy (NCBI): domain Eukaryota; kingdom Metazoa; phylum Onychophora; class Udeonychophora; order Euonychophora; family Peripatidae; genus Epiperipatus; species Epiperipatus broadwayi. The sequence continues at coordinate 539,151 of JAQFVV010000389.1, forward strand.
AAGTAATTGTGACAGGGATTGACATAATATCCTGATATTTTAGTAGGTGAAGTCCAACTTAATCGATTGTAATACAATAAGTATCAACAAAAGAGAAAATATTGTAAACATTATTTACTCATATATATTGAAAGCCCATTTATCAAAACAATATTTTTATGTTGCACTGCACCTACTTTCCACCCCCTATCAAAAAGTATTTGATGTATATTTAATCTTATTCCACTGAATGTTTGCATTACTATTACAATGTTTTTAAAATGATATTCCATTTTGGGGGATAATATACATAATTTCAAATTAGAAAAATGGTAAAATGATTAAAGTTGGTGGAAAATAATTGATAGAAGATACCAACCATAATTTTTGTTTTTATCTTATATATATATTAATTCTAATATTTTCACAGATAAATGATGATTTCATATTATTTTCAGGATATTATTATTTTGGGGATCCTACTTGGAATATCCTGAAAATAATAATAATAATAATAATAATAATAATAATAATAATAATAATAATAATAATAATAATAATAATAATAATAATAATAATAATAATAATAATAATATATAAAAGAATTTCTCAACTACTACAATAGTATGCAATTATTATTGTTTTTATTGTTGTTATTATAATGGTAATAATACTAAAGATTATGAGTATAATTTAAAGATTTGTTATCTTATTAGTACAAGTCTATAAATGTTTGGCTATTAAACCACTAGAACATCACATGACCACCATTTTTTATGCTTACATAAACTGTAAAAACAATAGCAACTCTCTCCAAATAATTGTGCTAACCAGTGCAACCATAGTAATCAAAGGGTGTTTAGATTGAAAACATTTTTGTGTTATTATTTTGGTTCATAACTTTATAGTTAGCTAAATAGACAGGTTAGAAAGCAGTCTGAAGATATTGGATGAATAGGTACTAGATAAGGATTTAAATGCATAAGCCTTTTTGTATTCATTGATTACGGCAGCTTGAACTGGGTTCCAAAACTTTTTGTGGATAGTTGCTATTATTTTATATATAACATTACATACTCTCTATATAAAATAACAGATTATACTTCAGTAAAGAGGTGGAAAAACAAGTTTTCTTTCGTTTGTTTGATCAAAATTTTCAGTTAAAGTTAATCTAACTTAACTGAAAATTATATTTTTTTAACAGTGAATAATATTTTTTGGTTTAATTTTCTTTTCTAAATAACACAACAATTATTTATTGTTTATAAAAAAAAAGTTCTAATTTATTGTATATTGTGTTTTACATATTCTTATTTCATTTACAGATTTAATGTCATTCCCTAGTTATCATAGCAATCAGTGTTATTTTTATTGACTTTCTTTTTTAATTTTTATTTTTCAAGATTTGTTTATTTAATTCATAAATTAAACAGGCTATACAGAATCTGTATTTTTACATGAGTACTTATATATTGGACTATTCCCATCATCTAATATTAAATAAATCTTTAGAAAAATTTAAACTTTATTTAAACTTTTCAAATACGTTCAACTATTGGTAATAGCATACAGTTTGTATATAATACCATGTTTTGAATGTTTCCTGTTTCCTCTCTTCTTCAGGTGTTGTTGGCCTGACCAGTGACAATACTACTATGAGAATTGCATCTGGATGTTTAGATTTAGGAATACTGAATTTTAGATAATGCTCTAACCACCTGAACTATTCTGCCAAAGTTGATTAGAGCATTAACTTAAATTTACTATTCAAAAGGTCCAGGATCGACTCCCATGTTTTTACTATCATTGATCAGACCAGCAACACTTGAAGAAGATAAAATAAAATCACAAAAAATATTGTGTATTGTGTGCTATTATTAAAATTTAAATAAACTTTGCATTTTTAAAAAAATATTCAATATATATTGTTTAATTTTTTTTTCATAAATAAAATAAAATCTCTTTTGTCTTTGAATCCTTGTAAAATTTCTCAAACAATCGACATTATTTGATTTTCTTTCAATTTATTAAAACTTAATTCCTTTTTTTTTCTTTAAAATGTACATTATTTGCTTTTTCTTTACATCGCTCCTAATCAATTTTTTATCTATTTACAAAATGACTATGAATACGAGGGCTCTGACCCTTGAAAGCGCTTAGCCACTTAATTAAATATATATATATTAAAATAAAATAAATATATATATATACATTTCTTTATTTGTCTTCAGCTTTGTGTGCTTGTGCGTGTTAGCGCATTTTATATTTTGCTCATTTATCTTTTTGTGTTTAATTATATGACTAATTATCTTTCTTAAAATCTGTGTTCCTTTTTTTAGAAACTTTATTTTTTATTTTTATGTACTATCCTAAAATTAATCAAAGTTAACTTGTAAGAATCTGCAATATTTAGTTTATATTAGTGGATTTTAAAAATGCTTTCAATATATTTAAATGTTATCATGGGATACTGAAAATATTTCTTTCTTTATTTTATTATATCATCTCATCTACTATAATGTTATTAGAATCTTAATATGCAATTTTGAATTGATATCTAATTTAGTGATATGTATCTAAATCATACAGACTGTTTGTGTGTATTTTGGCTATATATAGTTTTGTACTGTATTGTTATCGTTGTCATATTAAACTGATTTACTTTTATTATTAAATCATTTTGAAAGGAAATGAACAAATAACGAGGTGGCTCAGTTGATTATAGTATTTTCTTAAAATTCAATGTTCAAGAATCCAAAAGTCCAGGTTCAATTCCCATGCTAGTACTGCCTCTGGTCTGACTAGCAACACCCAAAGAAGAAAAAATAAACCTCTCAAAATGTACATACACTAATCTGTGTGCAATTACTAATAGCTGAATGTAATTGGAAAATTTAAATAAAGTTAATTTTTTAAAGGCATTTCATACATAATATTAGAGGATAGAAATAGTCCAATATATAAATACCAAATGGAAAATGGTAATGTGATAACACATCTATTTAAAAAAATATCTTTTTTTCCCATAGTTTGTTTAATACTTACTCTTCCATGTATGTTCAAACTCAGATTGAAAAGTTTTCACTTATTTTTCTCTTTATAAAAGCAATGTTTTAAGGACCAGTACATAATTATATATGGACGTATTTGAGATTAATGGATTGATTTAGTCACCCCAGAACTCATCTTACCTTTTATTCTCATGAATGTTTGCTAATGTCAATAATTGTCTGCCTATTCTCCGGTTTTGTAGACTATTAACTTTTTAAAGAAATACTACCTAAATAAGGTAATAATGCAACATATATACTTACTTTCTTTTATTATTTTCAGAGTATGTATATATTTTGAAAGGATTGATTGATATTAATAGTGTTGATTCCAGTATTGTGCCAGTTTTACAAGAAATAAGTCTATTTAATATGTTCATTATGAGAGGGTTGTACGTTATATATAACTGATACAATTTCAGTAATAAATTGAACCAACTACTTTGTGATCACGAGTTTTTTTGCCTTAACCAATATCATTTGTAATTATTAAAATTGAAGAAACGTAATTTTGGGCCAGTGAACACATCTGAAATAATTGTGGTCTGTTTATCTACAATGTACTTCTAATGTATGAATGGTAAACTTAATTTTAAATCACATTTTTCAGACAAACTACTTCTGTTTATCTAAACAGGAATCTGAAGAAGTTGCAGATTAGTAGTATGAATTATTATCATTATTATGTCTGTCTAATGAAAATAAAATCGATTGTCTTTTTAAAATGACAAATTTTTCACTCTTTTCTTCTGATCCTTTTACGCCTTCCTGATACACTTCCATGTAAAGCATTGATCTTGACATATGTTTGTTATTCCGAAAATCTTTAAAAGAAAAAAATACTACGTATTTCATCATATTTTACATATATTTTAAAAAATTAAAAGTACTTTTATTTTTAGATTTCAGAATATTACAAATTCAACTTTATTAGGAATCCGTGACCTCTAAATAATTATTTTTTTTAAAAGTAAATTTTAAAAAAATAATATGCACATAAAGTTTTTCGTAAATGAATAACGGTATTATATGTGTGAGGGAAAACGCAAGTATATCCATTGTCATTACATATTTGATCATGTAGCCTGTTTATTTGCTATCTCATAATGTCTTCATAGCCTTTTTTACCTATTAAAAAGTTTAAATCTTTGTCCTATACAGTTTTTATTTGTACTTTTTTTTTAACCATACTTTCCAATAAAAACAAAAAATAGGATACCTTTTATTTTATTTTATATGTCAAATGCGTTGACCGGAAGCGAACCCGGTCCAGCTGCTTGGAAGGCAGCTATGCTAACCGCTAGGCCACCAACGCATGAGGTCCTCTTCCCTCATGGTAACCATACTTAAATTTACAATAAAATAATATTTTAGGAAGTATATTTAATATTTGTACTTCATTGCTTATATCTAATATAATTTTGTACAACTATCTTATGATCTTTTCTTCATATGTTTAGAATATTATGGATAGGCTTAAATGAAAAATTTCCATTATTTTTTATATACATTGACAGGAATTGTATATTTCATTTACATAGAATATTTTTTTGCAAAATATATGCTGTGAATAAAACTAATTTCTTTAAAAATAACTGTGATGAAATATTTTTAAGTGTTTAAAAGTACAGTAGCATATTGTGATTGTACAGAACATCTAATCTCATCTTCCTATTAAAGATGATGCCAAATTAACTAATCACATTTGTAAGCTGTTAAGCATCTGTTTAAAAGGTTGCTTAAATTATTTCTTCATCAATTTAATTAAAGTTATAATTTTTAATATTAAGTATTAAAACATTTTTTTTTTTATGAATTATAGTTACATCTGTAAGAACATTCTGTTGATTGTCACGAATTTTCAAAAATAGCAGAATATTTAGTATCCTTTAAATCTACTTGCAAAGATGACAGTGTACTTGTTTTTATTTTAATTAGTTTAACAAAAAGAAACAATGCCACATCGTTACCACATCTGAATATCTGCTTCATAAAGACTATAAAAAGAAAAGGATAATTATGCCTCAGTTAATGCACATTTTTATTTAACCCTAATTTATATTTTAAATATCCCTGTTTTCCAGTACAATTGGGTTAAACTTCTAGTCATTATGCTATACAACAGCTATGACTTCACATAATCACCATTTCTTATGTTTCCACAATCTGTTAATACAGTAGCAACGTTCTCCATACAAATTAATCTGGAAATATTGGATAAGTCGTTACTATATAGGGATTTTGATGCACTAAAATTTTAGCATACATTAATTACAGTGACTGGTAATAGATGGCAATATTGTATTGAGAAAGTTGTTACTGTACAAATGAATTGTGTGAGCATAAGAAATGATGATCATGTGATGGTATAATGGTTTATTACCAATCCTGGCCAAATTATGTTGATGACTATAGTTATTAAAAAAACAAAGGCATCCAAATATATAAATATTAAATTAGGCTCAGATTTATATGACTAGACAAGTGAATTGGCTTGAAGTGAAAACATTATTGTATTTTTAATCTGGAGGGATGATGCATTAGATTTAAATATCTAAATGCAGTTTTGTCTGATTTGAGGCATCTCACTCTCCATAAGCTTCAAACTAGTCTCAGGATATTGGATGAATATGCATTAGATAGGGACTTTGATATACAAACTTTCTATTATGCATTAGCTGTTGTGGCTTGCAATAGGTGGAATATTATATGGAGAAAGTTACTACTGTATTAGCTATGAACTTCAATGCAGATATTTTAAAGCATGTCACAAATCTTCTACACTGGGTCAAATTAAAGCAACTTTTGCTTTAGATTCTTATTTTGCATTTCTGGTGTCAAAAACTGGTTATAGTGCTTTTTACTTATTTATTCTTCCCATAGCCTGTGGTAAATATTTATGCATTTCTGGAATCAACTATTTTATTACAATTCATTGGTTGCATTTTAATCCTAGTAGTTCACAATGATATTCCATGATTTTTTTGTGTCATTATTTTTATAAAATGGACTAATATAAGTATCTATATAACAAAATGCAACAACTTTGATCATCCATGTATTCTTAAGTTCCAGTAGTGTTTAAGATATTTTAATACTTCTCTGGCATACCAGCAGAAGAAATAGCCTTCTGATTTTCAAATTACAGAAAAAACTTTTTTAGCCACATCATGCTAGATATTCCTGTCTAAATCTAAATAAGTTATTATATATTAATAAATAATATCGTATTAATTATGTAGTATTCTTTATAAAATGACCACAATATCTTTTTCTATATAATCAATATATTCATCATCACACTATAATTATTATATACCGATTTTATATATGTTATTTTCATTACATGAGAAAAAAAATAGGATAACTATAATTACTATATCTGTATTTCTATGGCAGTTTTAATTATCATTATACATTTTAGTAATTACTAATTGGTCCTTTAGGAAGCTTCTCATCATTTTAATCTTAATTGAATCCTATGTTTCATTTTTGTTGTCATATCAATTAGTTAATACAATGTTTTTCTTCTTCAGAAAACTATTTTTTTTAAACTGAAAATGCAGAGTTTCTTATAACACATCATAATGCTTAAAAGAATTCCCATATCAGTAATGTAATGAATTTGAAAATCTTTATTGACAAATTTTAGTATTTAAAAACTATTAAAAGTAAGCATAAGTCAGAAGATGTATGTCATTGAAACTATTGTTAATGCCAATATGATATTTATTCTAGGAAATATTAATCTATGATCTTTCCAATGGAATGGTTGAGTGCCCAAGTACCAGTTGTTCCTTTTATAAAAAATTTGTACTGTAACTATTAAATTTTACAATGATTTTGTTTAAACCATCACCATTTTATAGCATTTTTGGGGGCTACAAAATGTTATATTCAATCCTTATGTTGTCTTTATTTTAATATTTCAGCTCAGTTATAATTTAGTGATTTATTTTAATTTGACTTTTCAATGACTTTGTGTATTTTCAAAGCTATACTCTTTCCATATATATATTCTAACCAGGCCTTTTGCACCTTCACTTCCTAATAAGTGTATTATATAAAATAAAACGGGTTCCAGCTCAGTTAATAATTAATAAATAAAATATTTAGCATCAAAATTAAATATTTCACTAGCTCAAATTTCAAAATACAAATAAGGTTCAGTTTATAAAATAAATTAAATAAATATTTAATATTTTCATGAAACTTGGAAGTGAAAATACAGGTGACAAGATAAATTACATTGAGCAACATTTAAATCCACTAATATCTAATATAATCCATGGAAAATATTAACATCCTATAAGATAAAATGTTTATTTCAGTCTTTTCTGAAATTTATTCCAGGGATTTAATATTCATGTAGAATAACAGTACAAAATCCATTTTTTATGAAATATTTCCTTACGTATGTTTTTGGCCCTTGTGTAAAGCAAGTACCTATTATGGTGAATATAATATAATTAATGTTTGCATTTTCCATTGGTAAAAACACTGGTAGCAGATATTATATAATGTAATTATTTAATATATTTATCAGCAATCATTAAAATATGAATTACAACAAATATTTCTTTCTTTCAAAAAAATACAATTTTTATATCCTTTAAAACTTTTCACTAAATATTTTTTTTCTCCAGGTAAAGTAGCTATATCATTCCAACATTTATTAACTGATAATATTTTTTAATCTTTAAAAAGACATCTCAGTTCATTATTTTCAGATAGAGTTACTTTTAAAGTATTTAATTTACTTATTAAGTTGATTATTAGCAAATTCTTTAAAAAGCATAAAAAGACATTCAAAACTATTTCCTTCAATTTATCTCTTAATACATCATTCTTAAAATGTAAGTTCATGTTGATTTCTTCAAAGACAAATTAAGTGTGGGTTATTACTATCACTCATAGAATACATTCATCATACCATAAGATATTCTAAGTTCAGTTGTAAAGCACAGGTGCAAAGCCTTAATTTTCTTTTCTTTTCAAATTTATTATTACAAATAAAATTTCTAATGGATATAGGGTTCCTCTTAATTATTTAGAATAAACTAGCTGCATTGTAATATAATAAAGTCATTTGAAATAAACAGTCAGTCATTCCAAACACACAATTTACAAAAATGACAAAATTCTTACACATATTCACTTTGGCTTTGTTGCAGTAATTCTGGTATTTGATATTTATCTTCCACAATATCTAAATAGCCACTATCACACTCTATAATATTGAAGGTCCTAAGCTAAGTTCAAGTAGATAAACTGATAGGAAACTAATGTTTAGTAATTAATTTTTAAAGTAATTATCCTAGTTATATTTTTCAAAAACACTTTTAAGCAAAATAATAAAAGTTTAAAAGAAATTACCACTATTGTAGTATAAAATAAGTATACGTATAAATTTTAAACTAAAACTGTAAAACACTAAAATCACAATTAATTAATATCAAATGATCTATGAAAAATCCATTTAGACTGGTCTCAACCTTAGTTTTTATACTGATCTTGATCCAATTATTTCATTGGTCAATATTGCTTGTACAAATTTTCTAATTTACATAACTACATCAAATATGATTTTTAAAATTAAGTTTTAAAACTATGAGTCATCAGTATTAAACATTGTCAAATTATTTAATACCTCAATTATTAAATAATAAATATTCTTATTAAAACAATTTTTAAACACTTAAATAACCTGCAATTGATTTAAAAAAATAAATTATTGCACTTAAATAAAATAATAAGTTTAAATATTATTTTTGTAATATTTTCTCTAGATTGATTATTCTGCTACAATTTATTGTATTAAATTTTTGTTAGCAAGCTAAAATTAAAGTTTTCTTTCACTAACTTTCTAAAAGCACACATATTCACACACATCTAATCATGTGATACTTTCAGCATCTTTAAAATAATATTAAATTAACTTATCATTTTAAATAATATTTTACCCAAAATAATTATCTTAACCATATAATATAAAATATTTATCACTATTATTAAGCTATTCTATCTCTAGTATTTTTTAACTATAATAAATAAAAATGAATATTATATTTTGAATAATTTATAATATTTTATATTTAATTCATCTCAAAATGAGTCCAAACTAGTCAAGGGTTGGTGGCCTACTGGTTATCATAGCTGCCTTCCAAACAGTTGGCCCAGGTTCATTTCCTGGTCATTGCTTTTACATAGAAAAAATAAGTCAAAACTACCTAATCTATCTCTATAAGCTCCTATCTACTGAGTTTGAACCGCTAATATCTATAACATTAAAATTATATATTAGAAAATGACTCAAATTTAATTTTTTTTAAAAATATAGCCATTTTCTAAACTCTACCTAACTATCTGTACCAATTATAAAGGGTACAATATATGTATATATATAATATATATATATAATAAACATACCAATTATAAAGGGTACATATATATGTATATATATAAGATGTTTGTTGAGTCTGATCATAACCATCAGTCTTTCTCTTGGCTAATTATTTGCTTATCTCTTTCTCTTGGTTAATTATTTACTTTAAAAATTAACATTTTCAATTTATTAAGAATCTGATTAACTATTTTGATAATGAATTGATGTATTATTTTTATAATATTCACTTCTTTCTGCTTTATAAATATATAATATATTTTTATAATTATTTAATTTGCTAGTGTTCAAATATATAACACCTTGAGTTACTAGCTATTCACTTTATTTGTAAATTTTAAGCATTGTATATATGCAGTTTAAAATTTGGGGAAATCTTGGAAGTTAAATTTGTAATGGAGTGTCTTTTTTATATATTTATTTGTAAACAAGTATGCTGTTAATTGGGGGGGAGGGTTATAAATGGCATTAACACATATACAATATTAATTTGACAGTCAAGAAAATATTAATGTAATATCTTTGGCAGTGATTTTCATACTAAATTTCTAAAATTAATTTTTAAGGGGGATGAAGTAATATATGCATTACATTTTTTTTGGATTTGGAGAAATAATTTAATAATATTAATAAAATTTTATCAAAAGCAAACTATTAATAAGGTAGTCAAAAGAAAACTGTTAATAAGATACTCAAATAAAATATTATTCTTATCACTCATTCATAAGCCTTTCTTATCACCACTTTTTACCAAAATGAATGATCTTTGAAGTTTAGCATTTTGTAGAATAAGAGTGACTTTCTGAAGATTTAAATGTTTCCAGATCAAAGCTCAATCTATCATTTTGCTGCTCACACATCATATAACTTCCTTAAAAAACTAATCATTTACTTAAACTATGCATTCAGTGTACTGAATGTTTGCTGTAGTAAATTGAAGAATTTGAACTTAGGATTTTCAGTTTATATTCATTCTCCATGCTATCTCAAACAATATATATATATATATGGGGGAGTATGATCTGCTCCAACTCCTTGGGTTCTTGTTTTGGACAAAATATGAAATACTGGGAATCATTTATCTTTTTCGTATGTGTGTAACCATAAGTATTGGTTGTTTGAGATGGAATGGAGGGCGAATATAGACTGAAAATCCTAAGTTCAAATTCCTCTATTTAATTTAGTTATTGTAATAAATATGAATCACAGTTTTCTCTTTTGTAATAACACAGTGAACTTTCTGATATGATCATCTTATCTGATTTTGAGATTTTTTTTTTTTCAAATATCTTTTTTTTTAATCATGTGAATGTTCCCTACTTTTTATGTTTCTAACTCTTATTTTAAATCTTTATTTACTATAATATTTTATTATTTTCATTATCTTTTTACTATTCAATTTAATATAATAGTACTTGTTTTGCACTTCTTAAGCAAATTTCTTTTTTTTTAACATTTTCAACAGTGTTGTTGGCCTTCTTCAGAAATCTGTAAATATTTTGTATTGTATAATATTACATTGCATTATAACATATTAAATGACATCTTCAATACATTTCACCATTGTAATTGGGATAATTACAATTGCACAAAATATATTTTTTATCAAAAGGATTTTAAAATGTAATCATAAAATTTTTTATCTTAAATAAATAAATCATTATTACATATGGGTATATAGTCATTTTTATATACTTAAATTTATTCTTATTATAACATATACCTATGTAATCATATAACATTATTCTATATAATCATATAATTTTAAATATTTTTGTTATATAATTCCATACTTGTAAATAACCTTATAAAATATATTTTATCTTTTTTTATTTAATTATGTTTGTAAATAAATTTATATTTGTTTTAAGAATGTTATTATAAATTTTTTCTTCTGTTTTATTTTCTATATAGATGACAGTTCAATCAAATTTAATTTGTATCTTTTTTATATTAAATTTTCTTTTGAGATTAGTAATAATAAAATAGAGAATAGGGGAATATAATTAAAAGCAATTGTTTACTAAAACTATCCAAAATTTAATAAAGTTAAAGATCAAAATTTAATAATAACTTTATTGTTATGTAATATAAGTCTATGATGTTAGTTAAATGTAATTTAAAAGTAAAACATGGATAAGTTAGTTTTTAATATAAATATAATAGCTTAAAACATAAAATGAGTGAGATGAATTCACAAACATCAAACCTAAATCTGTCTGGATTGCCAGAGTATTAAAACATAATACAGGTGAAAGGTTTTCTAAAATATAATTTTATTTACAAATACATTTAAAATTGTTATGTACAATTATACAGTTTCTAATATTCTTAATATTAACACATAGTAAATTGAAACATTTGACAAATATTAATTTATGAAAGAAAACGATGGATACAAAAGTGAATAAAAATATCTTCCTGCTCTCAAACTGTGATGCTTTAGATTGGTCTAGATAATTAGAATGTAGGTTAAAAGATAAGACACACTCTTATCTTTAAAAAAGTCTATTCTGTGTTTGAGTTTGATAATATGCTCAGTACTCAACATGACATTGTTGAGTTATTGCAATATCAGTCCAGTACATATATTAAAGGTGGAAATCCTGTCTCTTTAATTATATATTATCTCTGTGCCTAGTAAATAACATTGAATATTACATACTTTTTAATAATTGGTACTATTAAGATGTTGTAAATTGAAAAATTTTACGAATATTAATATATGAAAGAAAATGATGAATGCAAAAATGAATAAAGAAGTATCTACATGCTCTCAAACAGAGATGCTTTTGGATTAGCCTATATAATTAGAATGTAAGTTTGAAGGTAAGGTGGTCACTCTTATCATTAAAAAAGTCTATAATTTGTGAGTATCCTCACTACTCAACTTGACGTTATTAAGCTACTATAAGATTAGTATAGTGCATAAATTAAAATAGAAATCCTTTCCCTTTAACTAAATATGATAATTATTATATGAAGCGTATATTTATGTAATATAATAAAAAGAAATTTGTAAATATAAAAAATTGAATATTTAGCTATACCTTAATGATTAATTATTTTCACACTCAAATAGACTGTCTTTAATTTGTACATGTCTAATTCAAAAATTTCTATTATTTTGACAAATTTATAAAATATTATTTTCATTTACTTAATTACAGCTATATAAAAATTTTGTGCTTATATGTATTGTTACAAAAAATAAATTTATACAAATATATTAAAAATTTGTACATAATAAATTAGCAAAATATTTTAATGTTCGCAATGGAAAACATTTTATTATTTTTTTCATACAAATTACATTTTTTTTAAATATAGCTGAGTATATTTTCGGTGAGTTACATCAAAATCAGAGTGTTCACTGAGCTACCCATTTTATCGAGGAATAATTGTGGTAATTATTTAAATTATATTTTACATACTCCATTTGGTCAAAAGCTAATTTGGTGTGATTACGGTTAGCAATAAACCATTTCTCTTTAGTTTTTTTTTTTTTTTTGTTATTTCATTTCATGCAAATTAGACTGACATTCCTTGAATTTGTTCATGTTTCCAAAAGATGGATTTATATTCAGGGTTATAGATATTTGCATAGGGCTGCTCTTATGCTGCTGTTTGCTCTTGATTCCCCATAGTACACAGACATACAGGCAGTGTTAATACATTGGATTTTATAGATGATTTGCAGCATGTCCTTCAATGGCAGTTAATCTTTACCGTTAATTAATCTGTTAAGATTGTAGGGTAGAGGAGTTTGGAAATCGATCTTAAATGTTGGAGAACCTTTTTTTTTATTTTGTTTGTAAGTTTATGAGTGTATAGCATGCTCACCTACAGTTTAGTTTCTTTTTGAGTTTCAACATGCTGTTTCATGTGTGTGTGTATATATATATATACCATCATTCATACACACACAAATTAGAGATAATAAATTTAATGTTTAAGCTTTCAGCAGAGTTTCAGTTTATAATGCATATAAGAATTTTAAAGGTTTTAAAGAGTTCTTTTAATTGTTACAGAATATATTTATTTACAATTGTAATCCTCTGACATACAATGATTAAATATATTTGAAGTTGATATTTAATGCCTTATAATGCAATTTGATGTTTTTAAAGTATAAAATATTTACAGAATTCTGATAAAGTGTGCAACAAAATAAACTAAAATAAAATTGTTTCAGGATTGAAAAAATAAGTTATTTGTTATTAATAGTAAGAAGAAATAAGGTATTTATTTGTTGTCTTCAGGGATAAGAAAATACTAGAAAAAAAAAATTATTAAAATTTATATATAATTATTTTGCTCTAAAATATATATATATTTATTTTTTTATGTTGTCTTTAGTTTGAATAGAATTTCCAGCAAAATTAAATTATTATTTTTTTATCATAGTTACTATAGAAAATATTTTTAAAACTACTAAAAATGTTAATAGTTTTTAAAAATTGAAGATTGAGAATTTAAAAAAAAAAAAACGCTTATATTTGATTTTTCCTGAATATTGCTTCAAATTTTAAAGAGAGTGAAAAGGGGAGAAAAATTAGTTATAACAAAATATGACATAATCAATATTTTTATTATGTACAATTAATTAATGTAGTATTGAAATGCAATTTCAATTTATCTACTCTACTTTGAACAAATTCAATTTATCTTCTCTACTTTGAATACTTTTTAGCAAAAAAAACCTTTTATTGTACATATATGCATATACAATCTTACGTTTCGACTATTGAGTATTCAAAGTAGAGTGGATAAATTGCATTTATATAAATATTGCAGCAAAATAAAGAAAATGGTGGATTTGATAATATTTCTGAAATGTAATTTGTTGTTATTATTCTTAAAATATTTTGTATTACGTTTAAAATCAAAAGAATTTTTAAATATATAAACTATTATGAAAATTTCCTTCTACATAAAATTGCAGTTAGGGCTAGAATGATATTTGCATTTGTGTAAATAGATTTTGACCTGTATTAATGAATGAATGAATAAAAAATATATATATAATAAAAAAATATCATAGAAATGAATAACATTTTATTTGGAACGAAAAAGTACAATTTCAAAATAAATTAAGACTTATCTTTCACTTTGATAAATAACTTATGATTTTTTTATCAGCTTGTACAACGAGAAACTAAAAGAACATCTGTTTTACTCTTTGATTATACCTGTCATATAAATGAAGAAATGAAAACTGAAATATAGTTTCACCACTATTAGAAATAAACTATTATATGAGACTAAATTTAAATGAATGAGCATACAAGTAACTCCAGTCGGATTCAAAACCATTGTAAAAAAGTGAGCATAAAGAGTGCCATTCCAGAACAGAATTGAAATGGGACTGGAAAAGGAATAAACAAAAAGAAACTAATGTTAGCAGTAACAAAGAAGACCAAATAAAGTTATTAGAAAAATAAATGTCAAAGTAAGAATTCGAAAGTTCACTTATAAATCTCACTATAATATTTAGTTAACAAATTGGTCTTTAGTTAATTTAGCAAATATATATAATTTTTCACAATTATTACTATTCATTAAGTATCTCTCTCTCTCTCTATATATATATATATATATATGATTTTAAATGATTAAAATGGGATTGAATTTATTTTAAATGTTAATGTAGTGAACATATCATTTAAAATATCGATTTAATATTGGTAAAAGCTAATTATAAATGAAAGATTTATAAAATCGTAAAAATAAAACTGAAAGTCATTTAATAAAGTTAAAAATCACATAGAAATGTAATAATCTTATTGATAGGGAAGTTTTGTTTAAATGTGAAGTTTCTTATGCTTGGACAATGATTTCCAGTATTGCAATATCTGCTTTCTATCAACCTCCATTGAAATTGTTTTTTATTTTTATTTTTTATAAATCTTGATTTGTTTTAAGGTTTTAATTGCAACATATTTTATTTTTTGTTTATATAGTATGTTCTCATTGTTGTAAGTAGAAGATGGTTTATTTCCCTCATTTACAGTTTTATAGCCTCATCTCATGAAATTTTCTTTTGTTCAGCAATTACTGTAGCATTCTAATTTTTATTTGAATTTTTGAGCCATATATCTCAATATCCATAACAATATCTTATTTTTTATTTGCAGTTTTATTAACAGTATGGGGGTTTGCATTTACAATTAAAAAGATAGCATTTTTATAGGGTTCTATGTTATGCAGATTTTGAATATCTTTAATTTGTGCTACTGTTTTTTGCATTATTGTATATTTAATTGCTTTGCTGTTACTTAAAGCAGTGATATTAAGAAAATTTTCAAAAATTTAATTATGAACCCTTGTAATAATTGAGGAATATCTTCACAATCATTGTATATATATATATATATATATAAAATAAATAAAATATTCATTAATTAAAAACAATATTGTAATTATAATTGAAATAATATTTTTAACGGTTTATAAACAATTACAAACAATCTTAAAATCTGCAGAAGTACTTTCGGTTACTTTCTAACCTGCCTCAACTGCCATTAAATTCAGTGGCAGTTGAGGCAGGTTAGAAAGTAATCGAAAGTACTTCTGCGGATTTTAAGATTGTTTGTAATTGTTTATAAACCGTTAAAAATATTACTTCAATTATAATTATATATATATATATAGTCTCTATTCAGATCTCTAAATGCCATATCATGCTCTTGAAATGTCTTTTCCTCTGTTTGATATCTGTTTTAAAAATGCAGAAGTTGATGTACTCTTGATTTGTGGATTTGCATATCTATTTAATTTGGTTACAATTTTGCTGTAAGGTTTTTATAGAAATGAGTTATGATTTCTGTCTATTTTTTATCCACCATGCATAATAGATTCCTATATAAATAATGTCATCTTTCACATTTCTTAGAAATAAACTATTCTCAGTATGATTTAGATATAATAGACAGTTAGATTGTCTGCTTGTGTCAACATTTGGTTCATTCACTTAAGTGATCCATTTCATTTTGTAATTTCTTCTCATAATTTATGTTTTTTAGTTTTTTTAAAGATTTATTCAGCATCCTGTCTTGTTGGACCTCTATAACCTCTCTAATTTATTCAATTTTATATGCTTTTGAATTTTGTTTATCTTTTTATATTCGTGGCCTGGTAATGTGCCATGTTATTTAACCTTGGTCTTTCAAAAAATGATATTAATTACAGTCTTTGTTTGTCAAACTATTACTTGTTATAATCTTAATCTGTCAAATTATCAACTGTTATAGGCTTGGCTTGCCGAATGTATTTAATTCTTAAAACACTTGTTGATTTTGAGTATGGTTGAAAATGTAAACAATTAATACCTATAAACTAGTTAATAAATCTGAGCTAGATTTTGTCAAAGCACTGCCAGAATCTTAGCGCTTAATAACATTATGAAGTACAGCTGTGATTATGCAATATATAAAATGAGGCACAATGTATAAATAAGGCAATTAGATATTCCATTTTTCTGACAATGGAACACACAAATCTTTTTTTGTTGGTGGAATGTGGATCCTTTGCAATTGTTTAAGCCTCTTTGTATTTTCTTTTCCCATTGTTTCTTTCTGTGCAAACAAGTTCTAATATTGGATGGAGAAATGTATGACCTGTGATGCATTCATGGTCAAGAAAGATAGATTTGTATTCTGTGTTTTGTTTAGCTTTGTTGTATAGATATGCATGTAGGCAATTCTGATTGATCTATTTGCATGAGATTTCCCATAATACACACAGCTGCAGGATGAATTAGAACATGCAGTTTTATAGATCCCATGAGGAGTACCAATTAAGGAAGGAAATAATTAGTTTTCTTTTGCTAATCATAGGTCAAATATTAGATACTTCAAGATAAATAAAGATTATCAGGAATGTCATTTGCATTTAACATATAAGAATATTAACAAAGAGTTATATTATATAACATACATAAGTGTTATAAAATTACTTACACTTCTTTTAAAAACCTAAAGACATTCATAAACACTAATAAAAGCTTTATATCCATTTTTTAGTCACAGTAACAATGAATTAGAAATGTCTATTTTGCTGAAAAGCTACTTCAAGTGCATTACTTCTAGTTCATCAGTCGTAGACCACATTTCATATCTTTAATTAATACTGTCTAGTTATCATAAGAGAATTTTTTTTACATTGCTGACTTCAATTGTTGTTTTGAATGTATCTGGTTTCAGTTATCATTTTTTCATTAGCAAATGATTATTTTCTTATCAGTAAGTAATTAAATCTTTTTGCTAATTAATTCCAACAAACAGTTCCTAGTAATCACTGTTTTAATTACTTGTTTAATATAATTGTGAATTATTTATAATATTATTATTTTGAATTTTTTATATTAAATTATTCATATATGCAAAAATGCACATATAGCACTGCAGTTGATTGCCTGATGAATCTGCAATCTGTTAGAAAGGAATTTTAATAATGATTGATATATTTTTTTTGTGTGTGCAAAATATTATGTTCTTAACAAAAGCTTCTGTTAAATAATTATACATTTACAATTTCACTTTCTCTATTAAGCTATTCTAAAAATAGAATAGAATATTTTAAAACAGCGATGTGATGCACTGTGACATTTCCTTATTCAGAATCAGGAATCTCTCAGCTACTACGCCCAGAGCAACCTGTTAGCCACTTTCCTTTCCATTCCCCACCCTAAGTTTTTCTCATATTCTTCTCCATCCTGCTCCATCCCATTTCTGCAACATAATCTTTGTCAACTCCATGGGTGTTAGATCTAAATCCCCCCATCTTTTCCCCAATGTAGCATAAAAACCAAGTACCCACTTTTTGTATAATAACTTTGTTTATATTTATTCTTCTACAACTTCATTATTTGTACCCTTTCTGCTTGCAGGCGTTTACATTCAATTAACAGATGCCTAATATTTTTTATCCTTTCCTTATACAACTTGCAGGCTAAATAACCCATATTTTCCCATTTGTATGCATATTCCCTTGTTGCTAAAGATCCTATTAAACATGCCTTAACCAGTAAACTACTTTCCTTGTTATTATCATAAAGCAACTCTCACCCAATATTCTGTTTACTTCTATATATATTTAAACTTTTTACTCTCCATACTAACTCTCCATCTCTCCAAATCCCTATTCTTTATTAATGCATCTATTCTTTTATTCCATTCCTTGCCACTGTAACACTCAGCAATCCTACTAACTCAATCATTCCATTTTTTGTATAAGTATACTGACATAAATTCTTTATCCAAATTTTCTGCATACATACTATCTTTCTCAGTTGCCTGCTTTTTACTCATTACCCAATTAAATACTATTTTGGATATTCTCTTATTATCTATAAGCTACAATCTACTAAATATTTTCATTTTGCTTTTTGCATCTCTCATATAAAAAATTGACCATCCCATTTCTCCTTGAATTGCCTCCTTTGCCATCCACACATCTGCATTTAATGCATGTCTTTCTACTTTACTTTGTATTTTTTCTAAGTAATCTAACACTTCTTTACTAACACATAATCCACTGTTACCACATGTCAACCCTGCTATTGCCACTTTCATTTGTACAATTCTAGCTGCATCATACTTATTATATGTGAACACTATTAATTTTTTTTATCAATCCCTTTCTTTTCTTTGCGTCATTTATCAAGTTTTTCTCCCATTCATCCAAGCAATTTTGTCTGATTACTTAAGACTATTCCCAATAAAAATTCTTTGTCTTCTCTTTTCCCAGTATTAATCATCATTTTGATTTTTCTTCACTAAATTTAATCCCTATTTTTTTACCCAACCATGTGCATGTCCTCTGCATAGCTTCCATATCTTCCAATCTTTCTGTGCACACTCCATACAGTAGTGTCACCCAGTGCAAGCCATAGTAATCAATGTATGGAAGAAAGGTTTTTGCATAAAATCCCTATTTAGGTTATTTTCATTCATGGTTTCTAGATTACAGCTTTTACCAGTGGGGAATCGTGAGTCTCCAGTAGCCATTTTTTGTTAACTATAAAGATATTAGTCCAGAATGAAAACGTAATATTTTGAATCCAAGCTCATTCACTTGTATAATTATATTGATCTGAACTCAGTTCAGTATCTATATATTTTGATGTAATTGGTTCTTTAGTAACCATAGTCACCATCATTCCATGGGCAGAAATAGGATTAAATCATTAAATATCACATGATCACCATTTCCTATGCTCAAACAAGTTGCTAAAACAGTGATAAACTTCCCATATAGTAATGTCATCCAGTGCAAGCCATAATAATTAATGAATGCAAGGTTTCTTAAAAAAATCCTATCTATTGCCTACTCATCTAACATTCCCAGACTAGTTTCTAGCTTGTGGTTTATTGGTTGAGAGTCTCTACATCTTCATCCCCAGAACCTATTACTCTATTATTGTTTTGAATGATACATGTCATAGATAATTTTGCTCTGCATGATTCGTGAAAGTGGTAGAGTTGTAGATCTAGAGGTCAAGGTACATATGGCATGTTCCAGCTCTATCAGACTGGAACTCAAAGTATGGTTTAGCTCTGTTACAACCCCAACTCTCCAGCATTAAACTATTATGGCTCAAGGGACATAAATCATAGCCTTTTTTACAGCAGCTGCTCAATATAATTATCAACTTTTGTCAAGCATTGGTGGTCGAGAGGTCAGCGACAGCGGTTTTATAAGCAGTTGTCCCGGATTAGCGGGTTCGCTTCCCGGCTGATGCTATGACACATGAGAAAAAAACTTTTGAGAATTGAAGCATTAAATTATTTTATTTCTTTTAAATGGAATGAACCAACAAAGGCAAAATATAATTCCAAATGTAAATTTGAATATATAATAGTTTGTTATTTTTTGAGGATTAAAACAGAATGTTTCCACATAAACAAGAACAATCTTAATGTCATTAGTTAAATGAGTGTTAAAAATTAATACGGTCTTAAGTTTTTGTTTGCAGAAAATGTGCATTATTCATCTCGTCTTTTTATTTTCTCAAGGGTTTTCAAAAGTGAAGCGGAAAAAAACTCATTTGTTTATATTCCTGTAGTTTATATATATATAATTTTAGAACGACATCATTTTCCACTTAAAAATTATTACACATCTTTGAGTCTAAACTAAAATGGAAGCTGCAGTTTATTTACTGCACTTCTTGTGTAAGAAATCAAACTTGACAAAAAAATTTGACATTGCAATAAATGCTTAAATCTACTTAACAAATAAGCAGATGTTTTTCACTTTTAACTTAGCATTGTCTGAGAACACTTTTTCTGGCTTAGCTCTTATTTTTCTTTGAAAACTCTTTCGGAAAATAGTTGTAATTACACCCCCCCTTCTTCTTTTTCTTTTTTGTAAATCTTTTATGTTATTTTCTAAAATTGTGAATGATTGAGGGAAAACATTTTTTTTTTTTTTTGCATCAAATAAATACATATTTGTTTGATTTTTTTAATTTAGAGTTTTGAAATTATTCATAATTAGTACTTATCTATATGTTAAATTCTTTATGTGTAAACAAATAAGAAATGAGTCAGGAGCGATTAAAATCAAACGCTAACACTTCATTATTACACATAAGCATGGTAAGTTCTTTTAATACTTCTTTGATATATATATATATGCAGAAATAGTGCATAACGCTAACTGAAATATATAATATTTTAAATGTGCCATAGCTAATTTTTCTCGGCTACACTCCCTCTTTAATACATTGTACACACTTACACCTGCATTTATATAAGTAATATATGCGGGATTCGAACTCAGACTCCATCTTTAAATAAAGAAAAGCTTGAATTTTGACTGGGCTGCAAAATTCAAGCTTTTATTTGTTTAATTAAAGAGGGAGTGTTGCTGAATGAATTTAGCTACGGGGCGTTGAAATATATATATATTTCATGAGTTTTTGTCTGTAGTTGGTGATGTAATAAACAATTATAATTGATAATCCCTTGTGTTTTCTTACTTTACTCATTATACAGCTTAATTTAGCATATTATTATTTACAATTAAATATAGAGTTACACTCTGTGAACCAGAGCAAAAGAAGAAACAGTGATTTGGCAAAATAAAAGAATATTTAGAACAAACTCTCGTGAAGAATAGTTATCCATTGGTTATATCATTAAAAAAAAACATTAAATAGATCATAAATAAACATCAAAAGAAAGCAAAACAGTTATAGGTTCTGTAGTCTATCCATACACTCCAGAAAGAGCAGTCAAACTAAATAAAATCTGCAAATAGTATAACATGAACAATTTTCCAAAGTCATAGCATTTTAAACTTAAACTTTAGATGATTAAAAAACAAACTGTCTATAAATTACCATGTAAATGTGAAAGGATGTATATTAGTAAAATCAATCACCCTATTGAAATGTGATTAAAAGAACACAGACTAGTGATTAGAAGTGAAAAAGCACAGATAGATCTACAGTAGAACACCGTGCTTGTAACAGTAAACACATTCAATTAGAAAAAAAAAATATTAGACAGAATTGAAAAAGACAAATAACTTTTATTGAAGCTACTCAATAAACAATTGTCAACAACCCCTAAGTTAAACTAATATGCTAATTGATTACATTTGGAAACTATTCATTAACCTTATTCTTAAAAAAATAGTGGAAAATCTGGAGCCCTCTCATAAAAATTATATATGAAATCTTTGTCTTAAATTCAATATTTATGAATCTAAATGTTTCAAGTTTGATTTCATTATTAGTGGTGTCACTGGTTAAGCTAACATCTCCTAAAGAAGGGAGAAGAGAATGATACCACTCAAAACATTTGATTATATATTAATCTAGGAGCTATTACAACAGTAGAATATATTTGCAAAGCTGAAGTAAAGTTTGAGTTTTTCTAAAATAAGTTAATTAATATTATATGAAAAAAAATATTCCAACATATAATTTGAGCTATCTTACATATAAATCCATGTGAATGTATGTTTGTCCATAACACTTTACTGGAGTACCCTCTGAAGACTGGATACACAAAATTATTAATAAAACTACAATCACAGTGGCATGACAAACCCCTACATGGTACTTTATAATCCAATTTTTCAGCAGACAAAGTATGGAAATTTATAAATATTGTAAATCATTATTAAATTATTATCTTGTATAAAAAAATCCATGTGGATGTATAGTTGTCCATAATGCAGCACCTTATGAATTTTTTACTCAGCGGGCACTCTGGTAAAATAGTTGTCCATAATGCTGTCAAATTCACATATGAAATATAACAAGTATATTTAATTTAAACCTTAATTTAGCTTTACTAATACTTTGCTGGGTTCATTTCTAAAGTGTACTAAAAAGGCCAGATTATTCCAACTAATTTTTTTAAAAAAACTATTACAAAAATAATGACCCTTCAAACTGGGTACATTTCTCACATTTATTTATATGACAATAAAATCTTTTATTTAATTCACATTAAATTTTAAAAAATAATTTGTTAAAGCAACCAATCAAAACACAGCCTTTCCTTAGGCCAGATATATCTGAGATTGTTATATTTGTTAATGTTTTTATATCTAGAGACAAAAGTGTGTAAATATATATGTAATGTTTAACAATATATATATATATATATCTGTAAATTGTGAAGGAAATACCCTTCATACTTGCACTAGAATAAAGTGCATGTTAATTTTAGTGCATGTGTGAAAATAGTTCATTCCACAATATTATATATATCATTAAAATCAGTCAACACTTAGACAATCCCAATATCAATAACAATCAACATTTTCAATCTGTTGTCAAGGCAACCACCTTTAACAATAAAGGTGGAATCAACCTTTATTTATGGTCTAATATATTTATATATGCACGGAGAATGCAATTTGATTACAGAGATTGGAATTATTGATACAAATGCTGTCTAATAAATAGTCAGTTATAATATTAAAAACTGCAATTGCAATTTTCAATTTGCACCCAAAATATTACTTAAATAAGAAGTGTAATCATCTTAATGGCTAACTGGGTTTATAAGTAAACATTAAAATCAGGCAATACTTAGACATACATGGATATATCTCGATAACATTTCATTTATATCCATAGCCTATGAAAATCTTCATTTTAATATTTCAGTAGTCACTGTGATGAGAAACTTTCAATTTATTATTATCAATCAACACACTGCATTCTATTATTCAATTATTGTACAAATTGAAAAAAAATTTTTTTTCATATGTCTACTCTAGTTCTTGTGACAAATGATATCAAACAGAGAAAATGTCCAATGCAAATCTGATGTTAAAAAAATATTATTAAGTATAGCTAAAATTCACAAAGTAGAGTTCACTTCTACTCATTTTGTTATTTTGTATTCTTATAAGAACTAGTGAAGATAAGTGAAAATGTTTTATTTTTTTACACACCAATTTGATAATGGAAGGCAATGCATTGATATAAACATCACATATCTTTTGTTATTCTAGTGATTACACATTGTTAGTGCATAACACTATATTAATTAGTACACTTGATATAAGTATATAACTATTCAAAATTATTCTCAATTGCATTCAATAATCTTATAATTTCTATTGAACCAGTGACAAAAATATCAGCTTAACTCCTACATATATAATGAAACATTTCTCTGTTCTTTAAGTGAGATAGGAGTTTAAACCCCAGAATCTTCTCATTAAATATATACCATGAATGTTTATTAGTTTTTAAACATAAATATGTTTTTAGGGTAGTAGTCATTTCTGGTTTATATGGTGTATTCTTCTGCTCTCATAGTGAGAGGTTCTTTTTGATGGTATCTGTTACTTGCATATTTTTTTTTAATATTTAACAGTTAATTCCAATTTCAGTTCACATATTTTTAATATAAAGCAGTTAGAAATATAGGAAATAAAAAATTTCCTAGTTTTGTTACAAAATTGTAATTGGTTATATCCTTTCTACTGAATTTTCATAGAGAAAAGCTTTTTTTATTTCTAAGTTGTTGTTTTTTTAATTATTTTTTCTCTGAGCAATAAAAGTTTAAGGTATTAGTATGTTTCTATGTAACATATTTATGTTATAAAGCATATTTACATTTTATATTTCCTGTTTTGAAATATTTTAATAATTTACAGTTTTGTTATTATATATATTTCATACATATAATATTTTATGTTTTGATTTTAAATATATAATGCATATTTTAAATTTTCAGTTTCATAACTGAAATATTTGCTTTCCAATAGCTGATGTCTATTTCATTCATTAAATGTATTAGTTGTTTTAATCCCAAAAATAATATTTTAAATGTATTAGTTGTTTTATATTGAAAAATTTTCAGAAGTTGAGCTTTTGATTTTATATATATTTTTCATAGGCTTTTGATATTTTTATTATAAATGTTTTATACAGGTAGTGTTTTAGGAATTTATTTTATTTTCTGTATGTTGAACAATTTTAGATAGTTTACATTATATATGTTAGAGGACGTACATACAACAATAAAAAAAATGCAAAATACATACTGAATAGATTAAATACTTTAAAGTTAATTATAAATATCTCATGGCAGATAGAACCAATTTTTAATCTTAGCAAGCCTACACACAAGTGTGATATGTAATATAATATTGATGTGATGTACTGTGACTTCTCCTTAAATGGAGTCAGGAATCTCTCAGCATCTATGCCCAGAGAAACCTGTTAGCCACTTTACCTTCCTTTTCCATTGTCCACCCTAAGTTTTCCCATAATCTGCTCCATCCCATTTCCACAACATAATCTTTGTCAACTCCATGACCTTCATATCTAAATGCCCCTTATTTTTTCCCAAACCTAGCATAAAAACCAATAACTCACTTTTTGTATAATCACTTTGTTCATATTCAACCTTCCATAACTTCATTATTTGTACCCTTTCTGCTTCCAAACATTTACATTGAAGTAACAAATGCTTAATATTTTCTATGCCTTCCTTACACAACTTGCAGATTAAATCACCCATATTTTTCCATTTACATGTATATTCCCTTGTTGCTAAAGATCCCGTTCGAGCCTTAAACAATAACTGCTTTCCTTACTATTATCATAAATTAACTTACACCCAATGTTCCATTTACTTCTATATATATTTAAACTTGTTTTACTCTCCATACTAGTTCTCCATCTCTCCAACTCCTTATTCTTTATTAGTGCATCTATTCTTCTATCCCACTCCTTTCCAGTATAACACTTAACAATCCTCTTAACACTATCATCCCATCTTTTGTACAAGTATACTGACATAACTTCTTTATCCAAATTTTCTGCATACCGCATTACCTTTCTCACCCATCTTGTTGCCTGCCCTTTACTTGTAACCCAATTAAATACTATTTTGGCTATTCTTTTATTATCCATAAACTGCAATCTACTGAACATTTTCAATTTGCTTTTTGCAGCTTTCATATAAAAACTTGACAATCCCATTTCTTCTTGAATTGCCTCTTTTGCTGTCAACACCTCAGCATCTAATGCATGTCTTCCTACTTCCCTTTGTACTTTTTCTAGGCAATCTAATACCCCTTTACTAATACATAATGCATCATTGCCGTATGTTAACCCTGCTACTGCCACTCCCTTCCATACAATTCTAGCTACATTATATTTATTATATGAAAACACTGTTAATTTATTTTCTCCACCTATTGAGAAATGTTTGTAATTTACAGTAAATAATTGTAATTATATGTTAATAATATTTATGTAGACATTTGGATGGAATTAATTTGCAGGAAGATTCAGGTATTTAAATCTTTAGCCAAATTGAACAAAATTATGAAAAAAAAAGGTTTTATTTTATCTTAGAATTATAATTAAAATGATTTTAAAATTAAAATAATTTGCCTATTAAATAGTTTAAGAATGTTAATTTTATTTATTAAATAAATGTTTTTAAAATTTAAATTTTCATCCATTTATTTATATTTCCACGTACAAATACTGTCATTTATTTGAGATTTGAGTATATATATTTATTAAAAGTTTGAGTATAGCTAAATAAATTATTTTCTTAATCTTTTCTTTTCTAAACGACTTAAAATTTCATTCTCTACACTAAATTTGCTCTATGCCTGAGAATAGTTATGAAATTCCATTGAGTATCTACTAGCGTATATCATCATCATCATCATCATCAACCATTATCAATCCACTGTAGGAGAAGATTTTCAAGTTTAATCCATCGTCTCCGATCTTTAGCTTCTCTTCTCTACATCACCCCTGCACACTTTTTTATTTCCTCCATCCATCTCACGTGTTTTCTTTCTGGGTCTTTTACAATCTCTTGGAATCCAGTTTAAGATTTCAATTGTCTATCTATTATCATTTCTTCTAGCAATATGTCCAGTCCAAATCCACTTCAGTCTTTTAATTTTTTCAATGAGGTCAGTAACACCTGTTTGTTCTCTTACCCATATATTGCATTTTCAATCACTTTTTGTTACTCCCAACATTCATCTCTCCATACTTCTTTAAGTGTGATGTAGTCTCTGTATTGCTCTTCTATTAAGTGTACAAGTCTCAGATCCATAAGTAAGAACTGGTAAAACACATTTATTAATAATGTTCTTTTTTCAAACACATAGGCATATTTCCTTTTAGTATGAAGTTACTTCTACCAAAAGCACTCCAAACAAGTTTAATTTTATGATTAACTGTATTAATAATTTGACCAAGGTGTTTGTAGCTGTTAGCTTCATTTAACTCATCATAATCAATCTTTAGTTTCATATTTTGTGAAAATCCATTGAACTTTAATTTAGTCTTTTTAACATTTATCTTTAGTCCTACTTTCATCTGATAACTCCTGCAATATTTCCTGGAACTCTAAGCATTATTTGGAAAAACAACTACGCCATCTGCAAAATCTAAATGACTTAAATAATCTCCATTTACTTTCACTTTTCTAGCTTCCCATTTTAATTCACAAAATACTTATTGCAGCACTGCTGTAAAAAGTTTTGGAGATATTTAGTCACCCTATCTTACACCTTTCTCAATGTTGACTTTCCTAGTATCATTATGCAATGTAATTGTTGCTGTTGCATTTTTATAAATATTCTTTAAAATATGACAGCATATTGGATCTATACCTTGATGATCCAATGCTTTAATCACTGAAGAAATGTGTATAGAATCAAATCCCTTTTCATAATTTACAAATCCAAAGCATATTGGCTATTCATATAGATATGTCCTTTCTATCATTTCTTTCAATACCTGGATATGATCTACTGTACTAAAACCACTTTTAACAATCCCAAATTGATTAATCAATGTATATATAGACATTTTTATTTTGAGGATGAAAGGAAAGCACTCTTCTCTGTTTGAATTCTAAAGGAAGTCCCTAAATCACTGATGATACAACCAAATAATAAAGTATGGCCCATAACAGCCTAGCATGTTTCAATTATTTTGTCCATTACAGTTAAAAAATTGAAATTTTCACCAAAAACTAAAACATAAGTTAGAAATTTTTTTTTTTTCCAGAGGTAAAACATTTTACATAACTACATTAAGAAATATAAGCATATAGAAACAGAAAAATATTCTGAAAATGTAGCTGAACTTAAAAATAATTTTGAAATTAGATTTTGTGATTTTTGTAAAATTCCGCTAATTGCTTCATTCATTTTAAATTCATTTGTTGATACTAATATTCCTGAAATATTACAACATAGCACAAGTATGGTAAATAAAATTGCCACTAATTTAGAAATGGAAATAATTGATTTACAACCTGATATAATAAGATTATCATCGTAAACTAATTTTTGGATACTTGTGGATGAGAAAAAATATCCAGTCTTATAGGGAATTTTTCAATCAATATATTACTGCTTTGGATGAACTCTCATTTATGAAAATGATTTTTCAAAAATGAATTTTTTAAATCAAAATTCATATTCAGGATAACAAACGAACATCTGAATTACTGCATGACTTTAGGTACAACATTGTAAGTGGCAGAGTACAATAAACTAAGAAAAGATATGCAATGTCAAGCTTCACATTAGAACATTTTTTCTGTAATTTATATTTAAGTCTATAACAATAGGATTCTAAGAATATAAAGTTATATATTTGTTTTATTATATTACAAATTTATATTATTTGTGCATTAAATACTACAAAATTAAAATATTAAAAGTGTCAACTACAATTTATAAATTCTAAATTGGCTCAAGCTAAGTTAAAGATTGGACATCACTATACATATAAAATATATACAAAAAAACATTCAATAAATACTAATCTTAATATGCAAAGAGAAAAGAAATAATACAATTTTACATGATTCAAAATTTGGTGTTCTTATATCTTACTTTTGATATATATATATATATATATATATATATATATATATATATATATATATATATATATATATATATATATATATATATATATATCACTGAAGTGAGCCATAAGCTTGAAATCAATTGGTCTGGGGATAAGAGTATTTTGGATAGAGATTTTAAATATTTTCTCTTACTATACTTATCCATTAAGAGCTTGTTTGAGCCATTGGTGCACTTTCTATATTACATTTTTGTAAATACAAGCTTATAAAAGCAATGTCATGTTATATGTTACTTGCTTTATTGATAATTATAATTTTACCTTTATGGCTTTGGTTATGCTGAGGCTATTAATATATGATAGATATGAATTTGATTCAGTCCCAAATAGCTATTTAAGTTAGATAGCTGGAGTAAAAGACATTGTCATGTCTGAAAACTTCAAAGTTTCTACTTAAATATTATGTTTGAAATAAATTGAGGGGTTTGAATCGATATTTTATATCTAGTGTCTGAATATTCTAGCTTCTCATTGATGTGAGCCATAAGATCAAAAACAATTGATCTGGGGACAAGAGTATTTTGGATAGAGATTTTAAATATTTTTTCTTACTGCACTTATCAATTAAGAGCTTGTTTGAGCTATTGGTAAGCCCTCTATATTACATTTTTGTAAATACAAGCTTATAAAAGCAATGTCACATTATATATGTCTTGTTTTATTGATAATTATTATTACTCAATATATATATATATTAATATTTAAATTTTTTTTATTTGATACTGGGCATCTGTAAAAAAAAAAAATAAAAAAAATAATTTCATCTTTTTAATATTGGTATCATTAAATGTTGTTTTTCCATCAAATATCTAATTATTATATATATTCATCAAATGCCAAATAGTCTGTATTAATAGTTCAAATAATTTAAAATAGAAATTAAAAATTGAAATATTGCTGTTTTTTTTTTAATATTTTCTAATTTTTATTCTATTCTTTAAATTTATTTATCTATCATTTAAAATAAACTAATAAATGTTTAAATTGTCATTATTTTAATTTTGCAATTTCAGTAAATAAATTGTGATTAGATAAAAAAATATTTTTTATGATTATTTTTCTTTTCTTTTTTATATTTAGCAATATTATTTAACTATATATTTATTTTATATATATATATCACAATTATATGAACTTAGTCAAATATGGCATGATTCTATATTTCAAATTAACTTAATCCAAATAAATAAGCAGAATAAACACTTAAAATAATAGAATAAAAATAATAAAAGTATTTGTAAATAATTGAGTGGTGACATATTTTAATCTGAATATGTTAAAATGATCTTGATTCAGAATTGAAACTCGTAAAATATATTACAATAGGATTACAAATAGATGCTTGTATACATCTATATTGTAATTAACCATGTTTGGCATTATTTTATATTACAAATTAAATCTATATGTGTTTTGCGCACAGACAACGAAGCGTTAAATTTAATTGTATGTTAAGCTAAGCGCTTTCGGGAGATACTATTCCCTTATTCATAGGACAAATACTTATATAATAGAATCGAAACCAAGGCACTCAGTAATTCGGTATTCGCTGAACACGGGAAAATCACTGGCCACGTTTTTCAACCATCAGCAGGTTTTGTTTGTTCAGAAAGAAACGATGCAAAATGCAAAGTTAAAGAGACTTGCTACATAGCAAGTGATCCTACAGCAATTAATAAAAAAGAAACTTTCTTCTTTATAAATCGATGTTGTGATTGATGCACTCAAATTTATTTATGTTTGCATATCATTTACATTATAGATATTTTCTCATTACACGTCTAACTATGAATATGGGAGTACATATTTCCCGAAAGGGCTTAGCTTAACATATAATTAAATTTAAAGCTTCATTGTCTGTGTGCAAAGCACTTATGGATTTATGTATAACATTAAAGTAAAACCTTATTTATTACAAATTAAGTTAATCAAACAAAGAGGCAGTTCGAATACTTTAAGAAAAGTAGTAAAAATAAATAAGATTCTTTTGATTGATGACTTACCTTTAAATCAAATATGTAAATAAAAGAAAAAAAAGAAAGTTAATTTATTGTAAAGTAAAACCACAAACAAAAACATTTCTATAACTATGTGAATTTTAAAAGTTTAATGTTGAGCTATATGAAATGTTAATTTTATCTTCTATTAATTTTCAGGTTAGAAGGTGGTTTAGAATAAATAATTTATAACTTTGCATAGTGAAAAGAGAAGATAATACAAATTTGTTATTAGTAAATA
This sequence comes from Epiperipatus broadwayi, assembly GCA_028023455.1. NCBI lineage: Eukaryota > Metazoa > Onychophora > Udeonychophora > Euonychophora > Peripatidae > Epiperipatus > Epiperipatus broadwayi. Next base: position 570,226 of record JAQFVV010000389.1, read on the forward strand.
TTATTTCTGTTTGTTTTATATTTACGTACTAAGTTCCAAGTATCATATATCATTCATCAAGAAATCTTATTTTTGCTACCTTTACTTTTAAATTAGTATTTTGGTTTGCCTCTTTATTTTGATTAAGTGAATATGTATTATAGAATGATGCAATGCTTGGTACTGTTCATATAACTACAGTATATGTATACATACGCTTCTATTTTTGTAATCTATTTTCAATTTATTATTATAAGTTTCAATTCTGAATCACGTTTTTTATATATATAACATCTCTTATTTTTAAGTTTATATATATATTATTTTATAAAATATATTTAAAGATTATCTTGATGAAAATGATATTAAAATGACATATGCATATATATATATTCTGAATCACGTTTTATATATATATAACATCTCTTATTTTTAAGTTTATATATATATTATTTTATAAAATATATTTAAAATATCTTGATGAAAATGATATTAAAATGACATTAGCATATATATATATATATTACTAAAAATAACAGAAGTTTGTATATGAAAATGATAATGTAAGATAATTTCTGATTAATAGAAAAAAAATCAACTTGAAAGTTCATTTTAAGGGTTGTTTTCTATTTAGTTGTAATGTTTTGTTATTTGAATGAAGTGAATGTAATATTTTCCTGAAAGTTTGTGATGATGGTGTTTTAGTTGTATTTTTATATTGAACTATTTTCATCATCTAATATAAGTATTGAATGTCTTTAGAAAAAAATAACTTTATTTAAATATTCCAAATACATTCACCTGATAGTAATAGCACACAGATTAGGATATGCACAACTTTTTGAGAAGTATGATTCTCCCCTCTTTTTCAGGTGTTGTTGGCCTGATCAGTGACAGTACTAGCATGGAAATTGAACATGACCCTTAGATTTTATAAGTATGAATTTTAAGGTAACACTCTGACTAACTGAGCCATCCTTCCAAAAGCAGTTATAGTCCAACATATAAATACAAGTAAAGTTAAGCTTATGAGATTTTTTGTCATGCATTTGATAAATTAAAAGAAAACACCTTTCAAACATTACTTTTCACAACCAAAAATGCAATGATAACTGAATTAGAGATCTATTTTAGTAAAAATACTAACAAAACAACGGTGATAATAAGAAGTAACCATTTCAAAGCAGGATAATTTTTTTATCCATGTTTCCTTAAGTGAAAAAAATTATCTAGAAGAAATAACTTTAAGTAAGATGAAATATGTATTTTTTTTTTGTATGACATAATTATGGAAATCAGTTTTCTTGATAAGTAAAATGAAAAAAAAAAATTTAATAGTATCTTGCTTCATGAAGACATGCAATGAATAATTAATTAAACAATTCCTCACATAAGAGAAATGAAAGAAAAAGTGTTACTCTCTAGACTTGCCAATTACCAAAGTGGTAAGGCTTAAACAATTTTTCATCATTTGGTGATCAAAATCGACTAATTAACTGGATTGGATATGGACTGTTTGCTTGAAAATAAATTTATAAATGTAATTATACTCTGAAAAAAATGTTGAATTTTAGCTAGACTGGATTCTACCCCAGGGGATAGGCAGGATATATGCATACTAGACTGCATTATGAGACATTCAGAGTCTTATTTATTCTGTTATTTAATTTAAATTAAAAATAAATATTAATAAGACTAGGACTATTGTGGTAGACAGATAGAAGATAGAAAGACTGATTGTTATGTGGATAATTTTGCTATCTGGGAAATATGATTTGTGATGACAATAGTTGTCTTGTTACAATTAAAAAGAGACTAATGTTACCGAAACATGCTTTTCAGAGTAATAAAAACTTTATTACTAAATATAAATATTAATACAAAAAATAGAATGACATTTTTTAAAACCTTCATTTGAAGTATATTAACTTATGGTTGTGAGACATGGTTCTTGGGAAAACAAGAAAAAAAAAGAAAATTAATTAAAATCATTTGGATGGAAAAGAAGACTAAAGATAAAATACTAATAGAACTTAATATAAAAAGAGAATTAAATATGAGAAAAATGAGAAAGGTTGTTTTCGAATCACATTTTAAGATATGATAGGTTTTTGCACAATATTTTGGAAGACAACATTTTAAGAAAATTGAGATGCAGATCAAGATTATTCTATTTTTAAAATTTTGTTGTCAAGCATTGGTAGCTGAGAGGTCAGCACAGCTGCCTTGCAAGCAAGCAGTTGCTTGCAGATAGTTGTCATGGGTTTGCTTCCCAGCCGATGCTTTGACATATGGGGAAAAAAAAATTATATGCAGATACAAAATGAATTTGTATAGATAGAAAGATGTGGCTGTAATGACAAGGCATTGTCTTTAGAAGCTGATGATGGTATAATTCAGCAGTGAAACTAATTTAAATTGAACTTTAAAAAATTATGTTTTAAATACACAGTAGCAAAAATAGTTTGTCACAGGTATTGAGCTAAATAAAGTAATCATTACATACTTTTTTATCTGAAGGATTTATTTGATATAAATAATATTTCAGAGTGTAGATATAGTTATCAACTAATTACTTTATAGTAAATCTATTGCTCTAACTAGTATTGCTATTAATAAAATTTGAATATAAGATGGAGAAGTCTGCAGATTTATGAAGTTGATTCAGGTAATTATAGAACTGAAAATAAATCTATTATATTTATGTTCTTTGCCTGATGACGAGTTATGATAAAGAAATTTTATACAATAACCATCATGAAAAGACAATTGATCATTTGCATGCATTTTTATGTCTTGTGCTTTATATAATGTGGACCAACTGATGATCGCTGGTTTAGCATGAAATATGTATATATATAAACCATTATACAATTACAAATATCCAGTAACGCCCTCTGCTTAATAGTCTATATCTCAATAATAGCGAACTTCAAAATGATATGCTATTATTGAGATATAGACTATTAAACAGAAGGCATTACTGGATATTTATAATAGTTAACATATAGTAATGATGCACTATATGTTAGTAAAGAGGTATTAAATTACTTAGAAAAAGTTCAAAGGGAAGTAGGAAGACATGCATTGGATGTGGATGTATGGACAGCAAAAGAGGCAATTCAAGGAGAAATGGGATGGTCAAGTTTTCATATGAGAGATGCAAAAGGTAAAATGGAAATGTTTCGTAGATTGCAGTTTATGGATAATAAAAGAATAGCTAAAATAGTATTTAATTGGGTTATGAGTAAAGGGCAGGTAACAAGATGTGTGATAAAGGTAATGCGGTATGCAAAAGAATTGGATAAAGAATTTATATCAGAATATTTGTACAAAAGATGGGATGATTGTGTTAAGAGGATTGTTGAGTGTTGTAGTAGTAAGGAATGGGATAAAAGAATAGATTTATAAATAAAAAATAGGGAGTTAGAGAGATGGAGAAATAGTATGGAGAGTAAAAAGAGTTTAAATATATATATAGAAATAAACAGAATATTAGGTGTGCGTTAATATATGATAATAGTAAGGAAAGTAGTTTATTATTTAAGGCTCGAACAGGATCTTTAGCTACAAGAGAATATACATGTAAATGGAAAAATATGGGTGATTTATTTTGTAAATTATGTATTGAAGGAATAGAAAATATTAGGCATTTGTTAATTGAATGTAAATGTTTGAAAACAGAAAGAGTACATATAATGAAGTTATGGAAGAATAAATATGAAAAAAGTGATTATACAGAAAGTAAATTATTGGTTTTTATGCTGGGTTTGGGAAAAGATAAAGGGGATTTAGATATAAAGGTTATAGAGTTGACATAGATTATGTTGTGGAAATGGATGGAGCAGAATATGGGAAAATTTAGAGTGGGGAATGGAAAATAATGTGGCTAACAGGTTTATCTGGGCATAATTGCTGAGGAGAAGCCACAATACATCACATCACATCATATAATGGTTTATATATTTGTATAATTATTTCAGTTAGTGTTAACAGTAACTTTATTTTCGTATATATATGTGTGTCTTCAAGGGTGTCAGTGATATGACATAAAGTGAAGAGTTGTAGGTAGTGTGAAAGCCTGTGCTCATATACCCTATATATTAAATATATTGTATATATAATGATATACTTTTGAAAGTAGTGTACTAAAATATTTTTTTGACCTGAGAAAAGAAAGAAAATTTAGATTAATTATGTAGCAATACACTTGTTGTTGTCAGTATTTATCTTTATTTTTTTATTTGGTTCTTTTCTGAATCATACATAAATCATGTAATAAATGATGAAACAATTTGTATGTTAACATTTTTCTTTTACCTTTACTGTAGGTTAATATAGAACTTAGAATTTGCTCTATTATTGGCAGCTGTGTGTAATCTTGTTTTATATAGCATTTGTAAATGAACTTTCTTCGGTTTTTGTGTTTATTGATTTCAGAAAAGAAAATTGAATTAATGTTTTTTATTGTTGCCATTCTTTTTAAAATTCTCAATTTTATTACATATTTTACAATATTAATAGAAACTTTATCTTCATAAAATAAGCACTCTTTTTCCATATACAAGGTAAAACTTTGGTCTTTTTTTTAATAATATTGAAATGATCAAAACAAAAATCTATTAGAATGCTAGGATTTAGTTTCCTTTTATTAATGGAAGAAGATTCGAAAGGAAATAAGAATTTGATATTGACTTTTGAAATGGAATCATTTGCATTTTAAAACAATTTTCTATAAAATAGTATTAATTCCTGATTTGCTTCACGTCACTATTTGTATTTTTTTTCACCTTGAGGAATATATTGACTTTATTTAAAATTATAAAAGGATTTTTTTTTTAAAAAATAAAGAATAAAAAAATAATCTTATATGTGTGCATGCACATAATTTTAATGATGAATAATATTAATAAGTAAATTTTTTTCATTAAAATTAACATAAATAAAAAAATAATATTTCTGTATGGCAATTCATTAAACTAATCCCAATACTTGTCTGAAAATCATTTAATTTAATAAAAAGTTAAATTTTTGTCAACCGTAGGGGTTTCACCAAGATCTCTCCCATATGCTAGCTCTGTAAAACTGACAATGAGACCCTCCAGCACTTCCTACTTAAATGCCACTTTCTGCTTGGAGTGAGATGTCATCAACTCCTGCCTTTCCTTGTACAGGAATACCATCTTCAACCTCCAAAAATCCATAGAAACAGGGGTCTTTGCAACTATTAGATTATCAATTTTCCTCATCTATGCACTCTGGTTGCTCCAATGTGCCATTATTTTTGACCAGAGAGTCCAATCAGCAAATCAAAAGCTATTGGACCTAATTCGCTCTCCCATAACCAGAGATACCAAACTAGCTCCACCCTCATTCCTCACAGACACTTGGGAAATCCTCCAACTCCCATTCTCTCAGCCTCTGTCATAGGACTGTGATCCATGCAGTGCTTGCCTAATGAAAACATGCATCTCGGACTGGCCTAAACTACACACTGTTGCTCCTTTCTAATTCCCATTCTTTTTTCACATGTATCCTTCCCTTCTTACCATGTTGCTTCTGAAATTTCAGTTTATCAAATAATCACTCCCTTGTAAATCTTTTTCTAACTATATTTGTATCTGTTTTTTTTATTATGTATACACTTTCATCACTGTGAAAAAAAAGTTTAATCTCACTTTGAATTTGGAACATCAAATCATAAGTACACCAGGCTAAAACACTAATTTCTATATCATGAAGTCTTTCATTTAACTTTAATAATATTATTTCTTTTGAGGCATTGTAACGATTAAGTTAGAATGTATTTTTTTTGTAATTATTGTACTTATGATAAGTTGAATTAATGGCACATGAAGCTAAGAGTATCAGGATTGAATATCTGGGCTATTAATTCCCTAAATCTCCTACTCTGGAAACAAGTGTGCATGCCTTTGGGGTTGATTATTTTTTGCCTTTCTTCTCAAGTATTTCCTTCAGACCCTGGGCATTGTGATCTTGGATTTCATGCTGTAGGGTCTGATTTATCTATGTAATTATGTGGGTTTTTTTTTCCATGAACAGAACTTTGGTGTTATCTTTATACATTTTGAGTCATGCAAGGATAGTCACCAGTCTCCAAGATATCAATGTTTGGGCCATTTCCTTAGTTCCTATGAACCTCTTAGTTCTTTTAGATTGTGCAGAGCAGGACATTTCATCGTTGAACTTTTCATTTTCTTAAATACCATTTAATGTATCCCATCAATAATTTGATTATTTAAGTTGTATCCAAGTTTCCAAATAAAATTTTTTATATTTTTATAAAGAAAAATTATGACCCAATGAAAGGTCTTATATAGAAATCACTTTTTTATTATAGTAACTTATTATGTGAGAAAAATATTGTAGAATTACTAAAAAAATCAAATTTATCTCCAAACATCATTGGCATATGAATAGACAAGACATATTATTGTATATTAAACTGTAATACTATATAACTGTTTTCAAAAATAATTAAAAAAATGCATCATGAAATAAAATATCAAATCACCCCCAAGATCAAGCAATTTTCAGTTACACCCACTGTGAAATAAACATTGAGATGCCACATTTCTCTGTTTGAATTAGTCCATGTTTCATTATTTAGTATCTTTGCAGCCTGCTATTAAAAGTGGTATTTTGAATTATCTGTTTTGAGATGCCGACTCTAAACATTTATTTCACAGAGAGCATAGTGGAAAATAGCTTAATGTTGGGGATGATTTGATTGTTTATTTTAGATAGCAGTTTGCACTAGAAATATTTTCATATATATTTGTGTTTTGCAGTTTCAAGAATTAAAAAATGAAACAGTCAATATTCTCCATACAGTAGTGCCACTCAGTGCAAGCCAGAGTAATCAATGAATGTCAGAAGGCTTGTGTATAGGGGCACTTCTATATGGAGAGTTTTGCCTGTTTTAATAACAGTTATGAGCAAGCATAAGACATGGTGATCATGTGATGTTAATAGTTTAATTAAAAAATGACCAATGTTTAGTCTGTCTTTGTAAGTATAGTAAACATGTTTGTTTAGGAACAGTTTAAAGATTGCTGCTTATGTAATTTCACACTCTTCATTTGAATTAGCCCGTGTTTCAATATTTGATATCTTTGCAGCCTAGAGTTCAAAGTGTTATCAATTTGATGGCATAACTGAAAATTGTTTAATGTTGGGGATAATATGATTATTTATTTCATATAGCAGTTTGCACTGGAAATATTATGAAATATGTAATAAACAAAGCAATGAACTTATAAAAAAAACTTTTAATACAAACGTAAGTACTTCACCTCTATTCCATTAGTTAGTTGTTGTTTTCTTTACTGTGTAATGCATATAATAGATCTATGACAAGAGAAAATAAGAATGGCAACAAAAAGTATTATTATTATTATTATTATTATTATTATTATTATTATTATTATTATTATTATTATTATTATTATTATTATTATTATTATTATTATTATTATTATTATTATTATTATTATTATTATTATTATTATTATTATTATTATTATTATTATTATTTCTTCTTTTTCTTCTTTAAGATGGAAACAAAACATTTGCCAAAGAAGCAATATTTGTATTAAGATGTACAGTACTTGTCATTCTATAATTTAAATTAATTTATTGATATGAAGGCATGGATTATATGTTTTCATTTTATGATAATATACATATATTGTAATAGTTGCACAAATATTGTAGATATATATGGATAATATATCAGATCTCTATGGATTTCAACTATGATCTGGTCAAATAATAACACATGACTATAAACTAACTAAGACTCATATTAGCAAGTATTTACCACAAATAAAATCCTGCTATTTTTAGATAAATATTAAAATTAATATGCAATCAAATAGAAATATTTTAATTTGAATAATCTGAATTCAATATACCCAATCTTTTGCTAATGGTATGATACACCGTCACTTTACAATTCCATTGATTCTGGTTCTTTAGTCTTGCAATGTTCTACCACTACTACAGGTAATATATCTATCCTGATGAAAAACTTTAAAATATCTAATTGAATTTCAAATCATCTTTTTCAAGTTTGTAAAAAAAAAAATCCTAATAAAAATTTTGTTTTTTAAAAAAAAACAAACAAATAGAATAAAAACTGTTTACTGAATAAATTTTTTTAATTTTTGACAATCAGATATATATTAGTAAACATTTAGTTATGGACTGACCAATTTTTCGACTATTGATTTTTGTTTTTGTGGGCAAATTAAAAGAGAAAATATTAATTTCAACAATTAAAACATCTTGATTATGCCTTTGTTATATTCATCATTCTAATACTACTGTTGATAAACATTTAAATTTTTTAAACTTTTTTCATAACAAATCAAATTATCATAGAAATAAACAATAATATCCAAGTATTATTCTTAGATATTTAATTAAAAAAGGTGTTTTTATATATAGAAAGCAATCAAACTCGTAAAGGTATCAGCATTTTTCTTCACATCATCAGCTGTTTCAATTATATTTAGTAGAAGAAACATTGTTGGGATAACAATCATTAAGCTATCAACAATCTCAACCTGTAGTGAAGGCATTTTTTTTAACAATAAAGTTGGCACCATCTTTATCTATGGTCTGATATGTTTATATAGACACTGAAGATTGCAAATTGAACAAGGAGTGTGAGTGTAATAATGTAAAGGAGCTTAAACAAACATCATTAATCAGGAAAATATAACCTGTTCTGAAAACAGACTAATAAATAATACTTTATTACTTCCAAATTTAATATAAAATATATATTTATTTAGACAATAAGGCCAATTACCCATGACTTTAATAGATTTGTAAATAACATTTATTTTAACCAGGATATCTTAGTTACTAAATAAATGTTTCTTAACATTGGTCTTTACTACAGTATTATGATGGGGGTTCTTTCAGATGAGATTTTTTTCCAGAAATTGAGACATTTTAGTTTTATAATATTTTTGAAAAATGTAATGAAATATATCCAGTTCCTAATAATGACATTTTTAAAGAAATGCATGGTATTTATGAAATTCTTTTTTGAGTTTGTTGTCATTCATATAGTGGACAGATTAATCTTAGAATCATCATAATTGAAGGAAGCCACACTTTTTCTGTTAATGATAAATGAAATTCTTCTGTTATTTATGTTCACACTAAATCATCAAAATATAATATTAATTTTAACAATGCATGTAATTCTTATAAGAATTGTAGAAGTGTGGCCAGAGATTATTAAGAAAAACTATAATAAATTTTAAAAGACCCACAAATTTGAATGAAAATATGAATTAAAGAATATTATTGGAAGATAAAATATTTTATTTAACTTCTTATGCAATAGAATCTGACGCTATGAGGAATATGAGAAAAAATGATTTGGTGGACAATACTTGTTATTGTATTGCAATGTCAGATTTAAAAAATATCTATTATTATGATTTTTTAAATATTGTATGTGGAATTATCTATTTTTATAGAGTTTTCTGATCCTATCTAAACAACACAGAAATAATCATAACATTTTTTAGGCATATGACAATTGTAGTGTTTTGAAATGGGTTTTATCTTACTTAAAATTTTATACTAGATTATTGTAAAAGATGGTGATCATGTGACTATTGTAAGTGCTACTCAAATTATTTTATTTACACTTAATAACCATTTCTACTTAATCTGATCAGTAATGATTAAGAATATAATTTTATTGAATACCACTAGATTATAGAGAAATCTGGAACTGACCATGTAGGGTTTAATCCCTATAGGTAATTTTTCCCATACCTATTCTAATAGATTATCATAATTGTTATAACATTATTAATTATGTGTGTCAATCATTCTTTTAGCTTTCTTTTGTTTATTACATATATTTGTATCTTTTTATCAAATATTTATATCATTTTTCAGCAGAATAGTTGGTAAACATTTAAATTAATTTGGTCATAGTATAACCAGTACCATTAACCTTTTTAGACATTTGGATTATGCAATTGATAGTTAATATTTTTTTAAATTAATGAAAAATCTATTTCAAATAAATACTGTTTATTAATATATTAAATAAATTTTAACATAAACATACAAGAAACTGGAATAATTCTAAGTTTGCAAAACCAATTTGTATTGTCTAAACTTCCTAATGATTTATTTTGAAAATTTTTAGTTATGTGGTAATGTTAAATAATAATATGTAATGGAAAGACAACTCTCCTACTTATATTTATTATTCTCTCTCTCTTTCTCTCTATTGAGATGTTTTGCATTGACTAAGATTCACTTGATTAAAGTATTTAGCAAAATTGTGGCAAATATCTATCTGCTTTATTCTACTTATTAAATTAATAATCTCTTTATATCTCTCTGACATCTACTTCAAATCATTATTATTTTGATTATAAATATCAGTGAAAATCAAAATTGCATTAAATTTCAATCATATTACTTTCTTTATAAATGTATTTACATAAAATATATTTCTTTACATATGGACTAAAATATTCAGTTAAATTCAGCAATATCCAAAATTATTGCTTCAAAGGACTTCCATAACCTTACTTATATAACAAAAATGCAATACATATTGCTTAGCTATGATACTTTATTAGATTATTACTAATTATATAGCAAATGTTCATTTCATGTTTTCTTCTAAACACATCTTGTTAATCATTGGCTGAAATAAATGCAAACTTCTCACCCTATCTTATGTTTTATTTTTAATGTACCTTTTTCAGCTTACAATTTTGAACATTTTCATAAACAAGTTCTTTGCTCTATTACTTCAGCAATTTTTGGTGTCATTTATTGACAATGCATGATAATAATACACACATATCCTTACATCTTTTATAAAACACACATTCTTTTCTTCTTTATATATTTTGCATATTAAACTTATGCATATATACATATAGTTTTTCAACACTTTAATTTTTTTTATCCCAGACAAAACATAAATCTAAAGAAATTAATGTTAAATAACCATTGCTATATGTTATTCTACCTTTCATCACATGATCACCATTTTTTATGCTTGCTCATAACTGTTATTAAACAGGTAAAACACTCTTTACAGTAGTGCCACTCAGTTTTGCCTGTTATTCTACCTTTATAATCATTTCAAGATACATGTTTATAACTAAATATACTGCATTTTTTCTCTCTATTTATACTTACAATATTTTTTTCTTAGTCCCATACGTTTAACTTTATTTTATAATATATGTGTATTTAATACATGCACACACTCTTCCACGTACATGTGCATTCGTCATATTGAAGACATGTAATTTTAATAATGATTTTCTTTTTAACATTGTGAATAAATTTTATATCTGTTTAATTTATTGATCTTTTCATTTAGGCTTTTTTTCCCTATAATAATACAATTTATTTTTAAATTTTAATTTGAGATTCATTTTTATTTGTTAACTACATATCTATAATCTATAAATATTACAACGCAATTTATTCTAATCAATAAAACTTTTAAAGATTAAAATTCATGTTTTTAGCTTACAGAAAAAAAAAACAACGAAGTAAAACAAATCTTATGATGTGCGTTAAATCTATTGTGTAAAACAACAACAAAACAATATTTGTCAAGCGTTGTTAGCCGAGAGGTCATCGCAGCTGCCTTGCAAGCAAGTAGTTGGTTGCAGACAGTTGTGGGTTCGCCTCCCGGCCGATGCTATGACATATGAAAAAAAACAAAACAATATATGACGGATATTCAATCAGTTAAATAAATTTAATATTTTGTCTTGAATCTATCCAGTCTAATAATAGCACTTAAAACCATACATACACAATATAATTACATATAAAATAACATCAGTATGATTCTTTATAGATTAAAAAAAATAAAATTATTATTATTTTTTTCATGTGTCATAGCATCAGCCGGGAAGCGAACCCGCTAACCCGGGACAATTGCTTGTAAAGCAGCTGTCGCTGACCTCTCGACCACCAATGCTTGACGGAAAAAATAAAATTATTGTAATGATAAGCAATTTACTTATTGAAATTACTAATTATTTCACAGTTTTACATATCTTAGAGAATATTCTCTTAATAGTTTAAAATAATAATAAGAATAGTACATAAGTAAATTTTTTTGTTTTAAAAACCGAGTTCAGATTATGTATTCTAATCAATTTTAGCATAATTTTTAATGACTTCAGTTTTAATAGAATTTCTTTCATTATTCAGATATGATTGTATGCATAAATGAATTTATAGATGTACAACTTTGCTTTCACAGAACACTTTATTCAAGATTCCAAGGTAGTATAATTCCTTCTAAGCAACTTTAAGCTTGGATTATAGCATTTCATCTTAATAACACTAGGGATTCTGGAATTATTATTGGATTCCTGAATTGTTTTGTGTTTTGGCATCCATGAAAATATATCATTTATCAAGAATTTGGCTGGAAAATGTTTGCAAGTAATCTTTTTTTTCTCAGACATGCATAACTTTTATTAGAAAGGAGGTATATAGTGAATTCTCATTTGAATAACAATGAAGATTTTTCAGGTATTATACTACTGTTATTACTTAAGTAACACAGACTACAAGAAAGACAATATCAGACACAATTTTTTTTAAGTTCCAACATTTATTCAATTTTTGTCTATCTAGTCTATAAAATTTGATTTTTTAACCCACAATGGCTACAACTGTTATATGATGCCAGTATAAATTTTCAAATGCCTTAATTTTATATATTTTTTTAAATTGATGTCCATTTCATTATCTTTTTAGGTATATTGTCTCTACTTTCCAACAATCAAATTAATTTCAATTTAGTTTCCATAACATAATGTTTATTGATCCTTATTTCATACTGATAGTAGTATAAACTGAAGTAAATTTTCTTCATGATTAGCAAATTATTACTATTTTTTCTACTTTTTTAGACAAATATTATAATACTTAATTGTAATTTGTGCTGACAAGAATAAAAAGCAAATTAATTTTATTATAATAACTGGTTGTGAGAAAGCTATCAATTGATTCCAGCTAGAATTTATTCTAAACAAAGTAATTTTATTTTTCCATTTTTGTGGTTATATTTTTAAAATATTTTTAATACAAATGTTTATTGTCAATAATGCTTATAATTAAAAAAGTCTAATTTGGGATGATTATTATTATCGTAGAATATACTTTTCTAAGGCAGTATGTAACTTGCTTGTATTGAATGTTTTATAGATGTAAGTAGAGGGATTTAAACTTAGGATTTTTCAGACTATTCCTCCTCCACTCCATCTCAAGCAACCAATACTTCCACAAAAGTTTATTTACTTTCTAGTCTGACATGTTTATTTTAATTTATTGTATATCAATTAATGTAAGTAGAGGCATTTGAGCTCAAGATTTGTCAGTCTATTTATCCATCATTCCATCTTAAGCAACCGATACACTTAACCACACACAAATGAAAAAGATACATGATTCTCGGTATATGTATTTTATGCAGAACCAGCACTTATCAGTTGGGACAGATCATAATCTCCCACACATATATACAATCAGTGCTTAGTTTACATTAAGATGGCAATTGTTCATACTTTAATGGATAGGCTTCAGTCTTCTCGCCCTTCCAACTATTCAACCATCTATTTCATTCAAAAATCAGTGATGAAATCCTTATCAGATTTGTTATTGTAGTCATACCCATGTAGATGTATCAACATAATTATCAGACCATTATGTATCCATAAATATTAATGAGGGGGATGGACTGAACTTTTTGATGTAATCTGTTTCCCAAGAAATATGTAATGCTAAGTCAGTATGTAACTTACTTATACTAAATATTTCTTATAATGTAAGTAGAGGGATTTGAACTCAGGATTTTTTAGTCTATTGGTCCTCCACTCCATCTCAAGCAGCCAATAAATATGACCACACACATGTGAAAAAGATGTATGACCCCCAAAACACATATTTCATGCAGAACCAGCTATCATTAGTTGGGGCAGATCATAATCTTCAATACATATACAATCAATGTTTGGTTTATATTAAGATAGAAATTTCTCAAAATTTATGGGACATGTATTGGTTGCATGAATGGAGTAGATTATAGGTTAAAAAATCCTGAGTTCAAACACCTCTACTATCAAATACTTTCCTTAAGAGCAGTATGAGATACCAGTTGTAGCATTTACATTAAAATACCACAATGTTGCCACTGTTGCTTAATTATTGTACTAATTATAATGAAACAAAAGATTTTACATTTTTAACTTTAATTAAAAAACATTTGATTCTATTCTCTCTTTTCAAGTTATGATATTTCAATCGTCTTTATGAAATATTGTATTTTTTACTTGTATCTTATATTCTTTTATCTGAAAGAAAGATGGATTTGTTTAATTATTTACACATTGAAATCAATAATTTTATTTTCAAATTCCTATCAAAAGAAAATTTTCTATTCTTTATTTTTAAATTTTCCATAATTAATCATTAAATAGTCAAAATAAGAGTCATAGATCACATGACCCTATCTCTTAAGCTTGTAAGTTATAAAACAATGAGGATTGCTAATCCTCTACAAGCTTTATGATATATGCTTAGCCAGAGCCAGCACTTAAAAATCATTAAATAATATTTCTTTTTTTGTTGTTGATGTTTTAACATATTTTTATAAAATAACTGAGAAAATAAACAACTAATTGTATCATTAAAGTAAATATTACTTTTTGACTTTATTTCTTAATAATATTTAGTTTAATGATTAAATACAGTTATTTATATAAGTTTACGTATATATGTATTTACACATCCCTAAATGTATATATAAGCAATATCATTATTTAATTCATAGTTATAATAAATATAAAAAAGCTAAGTAGTTTATCCAAAGTTTACGTAATAAATTAAAACACATTAATTCACTACTTTCTTCATGTTTATAACCAACGCGTATACATTCATATATACCTCATATTTTTAGCATGTCCTATGCAGATAACATGAAATAAATATTTCATTATATATATATAATGTTCATATCTATTGTGAATAGATTTCAAAAAAGTTAGATTCAAAGTAATATGGTAATCCCTCTCCCCCCGAATTTATAACAGTAGGATTTTAAGCCAGGGAAATTGGGGGGGGGGGGTAAAAACAATATTGTAAAATAAGAAAGATTTTCATTTATTTAAATAAGCATTTATTTTATAACGTCTTGCGTGCGATTATAATTACGATAGAATGACAGCCTGTTAAGCTAATTGCGCAGACGCTGTGAGAATGTTATTAATAAATGAATACCTTCGAACAACCACATGATATAGTATTTGTGTAAGAGTAAAAAGGAATCCTCTTACCCTTACGACTCAAATGTTTATATATGAGCAAATCTAAAGTAGTTGTAACGAAGGCGTTACTACATAATAGTCACTTTAAATCACTATATATAATGTCTGTATGAATGATGCCGATATTCATTTATTAATAATATTCTCACAGCGTCTGTGCAATTAGCTTAACAGGCTGTCATTCTATCATAATTATAATCGCACGCAAGACATTATAAAATAAATGCTTATCCATGTATATGATTTAGTTTCGTTTAGAGTGGCGTTCAGTAAATTCTAGAAAATTTCATCAGCGTCATTCATACAGACATTATATATAGTGATTTAAAGTGACTATTATGTAGTCACGCCTTT
The DNA here is from genome assembly GCA_028023455.1 of Epiperipatus broadwayi. Taxonomy (NCBI): domain Eukaryota; kingdom Metazoa; phylum Onychophora; class Udeonychophora; order Euonychophora; family Peripatidae; genus Epiperipatus; species Epiperipatus broadwayi. The sequence continues at coordinate 585,939 of JAQFVV010000389.1, forward strand.
GTTACAACTACTTTAGATTTGCTCATATATAAACATTTGAGTCGTAAGGGTAAGAGGATTCCTTTTTACTCTTACACAAATACTATATCATGTGGTTGTTCGAAGGTATTCATTTATTAATAACATTCTCACAGCGTCTGCGCAATTAGCTTAACAGGCTGTCATTCTATCGTAATTTATTTAAATAGAAACTGATATAAATACAAATTTATTGCGAATCTTCTTTAGATATACTTTCACTTTCAACTTCTTCATTTTAAGAATTTGAATTCTAATTTTCACTATTTCACCAGGATTCATCATCTTCAGTATCATTTAAAAATAGTTAGCTATGCAACATTTTAAGAAAAATTTTATATTTTTTTTAGGGATATGTTTCTAAGACTGCAAAACCCACTCAGCTATTGTAAAAGACAAAGAAGCTCATTTTATTTTACCAGTTGGTATCAAAGGATGATTGTCTCAATTTAACCATGCTTCATAATGGGCTTTCATTCTATCTGTTAAGGGTATGTTAACAGACACATGAAGGAGTTGTAGTTTACAAGTCATACCTGCTGGTACTATTACCAAATCAATCAGAGTTTTTTGTTTTCACTTTAAGCTTACTGTCATCCAATTATATAGTCAATTGCAGCCGAACATTATAATTTCTTTGTCAATTTGCTTTCATGTAAAAGTATTTTTTCTATTAAATATGAGTCATTCTTTTAAAATAATTGATATTTTTGCAAAATGTTTGGAAAAAATCTTTTTAAAACATTCATTTTCAATTTGAAATTCAATATGAAAACATTGGGAACTGTCAAAATCAATGCCAGATGCTCTCTTGTATAGATAACAAGAAACAATCAATAAGCACCTTGGAAAGGAGATTTTTATCATATTTTTATTCTTTAAATTTAAATCTTAGTGATTTATTAGTTGTAAAAAATTCTAAAGGTTATTCCATAAAATTTTCTCGATAATATAATGGTCAAATTGGCAAATTAATGTTAGAAGATTTTAAACATTCATTTTCACTTTGAAATTCAAAACAAAGATGTTGGGAACTGTCAAAATGATTTATTAGTTGTAAAAAAAATTAAAACATTATTCAGTATAGTTTTCTTGATAAAATAATAGTAAAATTGGCAAAATAATATTAGATATAGCAATTTAAGTGAGAGTGATAGCTGTTTAGAAAATTAATCCAAAAATATTGATATTTAATGTTAAATCTTTTTTTATTTTGATTGAAAAAGCATTATCACACTATTCTATGCAGGGATATCAATCATAATACTATGTGCATGTGTAGGATAAAGGAAAGAACTGCAGAAATAAAATGTTAAAAAATTTTATTTAAAATTTAAGATGCACCCCTCTTTTATGCATTTAAAATTTGTACAAAAAGTGCATTGGCTGGTTAGATCTTAAAAGTGTTGGTTTAATCCAGGGCACATTTTTGTTCAGGACAAAGACTCTAAATAATTATCTCCAAATACCTTCATTACCATTTATGTATTACATGCATAGTTTTAAAATATTTTGTGCAATTGTTTTTGGAAGTGAAACATTTTCCTTATATGTATAACATACATTTTGCATTCATCTGTGTGAAGAACAACATTCTGTATTAAAATTGTATGCCTTTCTTTTCTTTAAATTTGTTTCACACATTATATCCCTCTTTAAAAATATGATAAAATACTAATTTTTTAATACATTACTTAAATCTCATAGCTACACCAGCTACCCAACTTAATGTATGCAGTGCTTCTGGTTGGCCAAGGAAGAAATTTGTAAACTTGTGCATAATCATACTTTTTCACCATTATGAATTAAATTATATGCCTTTTTGGGGATTATTTCAGATATTGCACAGCTCTTATAAATATGATAAAAATGCTATTTTTTCATGGCAGATTCTTAAGTCTGTGCATCTAATACAACAAAAAAATACACTTTTATTGTTTTCCAAGTGATTTCAGATGCACAATGAGCATATTTGAGATAAATGAATTTGCCATCAACATATGCTTCATCATGCATTTTGAACAAATGTATGTATGATATCTGACCTTTTCATTGGCAAATGCCCCACTACACACAACTATTTCAATTGTGAAGAACTGACATTATCTATAGTAACTATATGTATGTGAAAGTTTTTTAAAAAAAGTGTAGTTATCAATTCTATCACAATATAGTATTGGTTATAATAATTTTTTAAATTGAGGCAGTTCCTTTAAAATGCCTTGGCAGTCTTCCAATGGACTACAATCAACATTTTTCCCATTTATGATGCAATACATATTATGTTTTGTTTTTCCAACAGTGATATAACAGTGTTGTAGGGTTATCAACTATATCATTTTGAATTGTATTTCACAAATAATCATATCATATAATCTACACCATTGTAAAGGAGAAAATGATAATCTATAATGAATTGATATATTGTAACAGGATGGGGAAAGATGGGAGATCATAGGGTAATGGAAAGTCATCATCAATCTCAAGATAAAAGGTAATATCAAATTAATTTAAATAATGAGATAAAATATTATATTTAAGTAAGATATTATTAAAAATGTTAAAGTAATGTTTAACATTGAAAAATATATGAGAGTATGAGATAAAATATATCTGTAAGATCAGCCAGTTTCTCGAGCAACTAAAAGCATCATTAACTATATACTTCAACCAGAATTATCAATATAAAAGTAAAAATTAGTATAAGTATTACTCAAAAATAACCATTCATCATCATGAATGATTCATCAAAAGAAATTAGTCAATCTGATGGCTGGATTAGAAATGGGTCTTCTATAGACCAAGCTAACTATTGAGCCTTTGCCAGTTTGGGCCATTGGTTAAACATGACTTTGGATGCACCACTTAAGTGCTAATCCATTACAATACATAAGAATCAAACCAATAATGCTGGAACATTAAAACATGCTGATCATCATCAATGCTCTGGTCACATAGTTCCATTAATGAACTGGACAACTATAAAATTAAATTTTAATAAAGACCAATTAAATAAAATACAGTACCAGGACTTTGAAGATTATACTCTTTATACCAAAGTAGGACCCTTGTCAATTGAATGCCATAAAGTGTTAAATACATTCCTATTTATATATTCAGCCCATGCTTGAATCTACCAGAGAACATAAACTCTATTGGTGTTGTGGTGACTAAAAGATAATGATGCAATACAATTTTTAACAATTGAATCCAAGTTTATTAAGGTCTCAAGAATATGGTTTTGCAATTAGAAGCCTTCTGATTTTGATTAACATACAATAATAAAAAATTATCACTGTGATTTATATATACATGATTTACAATATGCAAGTTATTACTTTATGATTTACATTGTTAATATACAAAATTTAAGTTTTATGTGGTGGTTGTATATAAGTTTCATTAAGTTTAACTTAAACCCATTCAGCAAACAGGCATGTGGCTTGATATAAAATGAACATGTTTGAATTGACATTTGATAATATAATAAATGATTAAAATTTACATGCAAGTGTCTATTTGATGCACATTGTTATTTGCAATACAATTGTCATATATAGACACATGCATGTGTGCATGTAATTTCTGAACATATTTGACTTGCCATAAAATAAACTTTTCTAGTTGTCACTTTCAAATTGTCAAAATAATAAATGACATTAATATTTATAGTACATAATAACATATTTAACATACATGTGTGTGCATATTGAATTGCAGACACACACTAATATTTATCTATTTTAATTTGTTACAATAATAATATTTTTTCTAATTAATTCAATATAGAAAGTATATAAAATTTACACATATACTTGTGTACACAAAAATATAGATAATATGAATTAAGTTCTGTCGTAATAATTTACAGTTTATTTTTCTTTCCAAAAATATCAGTTTTTAAGTTCCTTTTTTTAAAAAAAAATATCAACTTTTGCTTCTTTTAAAAATATAAGTCAATCTTGACCTGATTATTGTTGATAGTATAATCAGTAATATGTTTAAATTTAAAAATATAGATTTTAAATATTTTCACTTATTCTCTTGAAAAATCAAATATAGCATTTGTTAATTAAATGTTCAGTTTTAGACATTTAAAATAAGTAAAATTGTTCTTTAAAATGTCATTATATATATATAATGTTACTCACCAGTTATATATACATTTATCTATGCTTCTCTGCATACATAGACAAACAGCACCATACATATACAAATTCTTCAAGCTTTCTCATGGTAAGCTTATTCTTTGTCCACCAGACAACTATAATCCAGGCTTGTTATCATTGGGGAAAAGTATAATTCAGGTATCATTGGCATCTCCCTTCTGTCTAGGGCTTGATGAACTTCAGGCCAGCAAACTGTTTTCTAGAACATGTTTGTCCAGGCTAATTGATCCATGTAAAGTTGACCCAGTCTTCAAGTGAATTAAAACTCCAGTATGTAGAACCAGTAGGCTGCTCACTGCTGGATCTACTGGCTTGACTACAGCGACATCTTCAGGGAAGCTATTTTTATTTTCATAACTCTCCAAACACCAATTCTGCTAGCCAATGACATCACAAAAATATTAAGATGATAACTATTCAGAAAAATTACTATCCAAACATTGCAGTTGGTCAATTTGACCACTGCTTCTCAAAATATTAAAACCAGACACTTCTGGCAGCTCTTACAAAAACCACAATAGAACATAGTCCTTTTATAGAATGATCTGTGGTGACAACACTAATTTGAAAACTTTTTTTATCTCTCTTGATTGGAAACATTTTTAATCCATCCAAAAGAACTTTTAATTAAAAAGTTACATTTAGAAATACATTTAGAAATATTATCTAAGATTTTAAAAAATAGATAATAGAAATGCATACAAGCATTAATTAAAAAATAGGTATTTTATACATGTTTTAATTAAAAGATTGCAAAAATAAACCCTGCTTGTTTTTATGGTTCAAAATCAGAATAATATTATTTATTTAGACCTTTTTTTTTTTTTAAAAAAATATTTTATAATAAAATTCTGTTTTAATTCTGAGATATTTAACCCATTTTTATTTTTATTCCAAGTGAAATGTAGAAAATTTTTACAAAGATTTATGTCTATGTTTATTTCTACTTTTTCTTTACTTTACACACACACACACACACACACACACACACATATATATATATATATATATTGTGCCCTTTTGTATGGGTCACCATCTAATTTTGTGCTAATCTATTAAAAATTTTAAATTTAAGATATATTTGAATATGTGATGTTAATTTTGCTTATGGTAATATTTCAAAAGGTTTAATTAAAGCAATCTATGAGTATTTGATGTGTGAAATTGTGCTGATGTAGAGAGAGACATTTTAAATGATGATGATTATAATATATAGTTGGGAAAAATGGCCATAACCAATACTGCATTAATAAATATAATAAATAAAAGTTTGAATTTAAATGTTAAAAAAGACAAGTAAAATTAAATGCATATGTTTATTATTGATAAAATAATATTATAAAAGAATATAAATATTTTAATTATTGTAAGTACTTAAATAGAAGACTAATATTTGATTTTAATAATATTGGATAATTATTTTAAAATCTATTATAATATCTTATTTATTTAAAAAATATTTATTATAAAAAATGCAATTGTTAGTTTATTTTTAGACGATAATAAGCGTTTCTTGTGTTATAAAAAAACAGATGTTAGTTAAATTTACACAAACATGCTTGGAAGTTATTTAGCAAAGTTGCAAAACTATTTTAAAAATCATGTTGTAAAATTTATAAATAATACGTGAGTTATCACGAGATTAAAATAAAGATATTTAATGTAAAATATTAAGTCTGATTTTAAAATATTGTTTTAAAAATATGACGTATAAAAATACTTAGTTTATTTAAAAATAATTTTATAAAAGTTAAAATTAAAATCAAGTAAGATTATATTTTAAAAATGTTTAATAGATTTAAATAAACGATAAAGATTATTTAAAAATGTAATAATGTAATAAATATTAAATATTAAATAAGTCATTATTTATTTTTAATTTTGTGTTGTTGGCAAATATGTAAATAAGCCAGCAAAGTTGATTGTTTAATCTACCAATCAAATGGGAAGTTTCTTCCGGTATAAAAGCTCAATTCAATTGTTAAGAGAGGACTTCGTGATTGAATTTTCAAGTTAATTGTGCTATTAGGAAAATAGCTAAGTAAATTTATAGACGCTCTTAAAATCAATTTTAAAATTACAAGAGTGTCATTATAAATAATTTATAAAAGTTTTAAATGATAGACATGCAGTATTAAATTAATTTTTCCCTATCAATCGTCTCTTTATTAAGCTCAATTTATAAGCAAATAGTCATGGGAACATCATATATAGTGAAAATATATCGGAAACTTTACCTTAAAAGTATGACAAACGCTGGATTAGTTCGGAAATTTACAAGATGGAGAAAAGTAGTATTTTGGATAGTATATAATTTTAAAAGCTAATTACTATTGCCTATTAGAAAATAGATATTTTAAAGAATAAATACTTTTGTGTAAAGAAAGTATTTTTGCAAGCTATAAATTTAAAAATATATCTTAAGTAAAGATATTAAAAATGAAAGTAGTTTTATAAATACTTGCCTTGTAAGTCTTTATGTTTAAAAGACTGAATGTTAATAATTTTAAAAGGCAAATAGATTGAAATATAGTTAGCTGAAAGTCTTAATATAATAAAAATTATTATATTGAAATAATTTAAATGCTGTTCGTTTTAAAATGAAGAAGATTATTCTTACCTGGATGTTTTTGTTAAGAAATGCGCAAGAAATATGTGGACGTCCAAATCAATTTAAAATAATTAAATGATAAATTTTTATAAACTATAGACTAAATTAAAATAATAACTTTTGAATAATATTTTAAAAGAACTAAACCAGGATCCTATAAACTATTTTAATTTTATTTTATTTTCTTGTGGGAACTTATTTTTTAAAAAAAACATTTTCGTTTTTCATAAACTTTTAAAAAACACGTGAGGGACCGGAAACAGGAAATGGTGTGCTAGTGAATATGTGCCTAGGATTAAAAAAAAACTTTATGGTGGAAAAGAAAACATCGCTGGAATCACGTAATATGAACTCTGTTTTATTTATCTAATATAAAAATTAAATATTATTAATTTATTAAAATAAGATAGGTACATATCTTTAAATAGTAACTAAAAAATAATATAATGATTAATTGCATGAGTTTGTTTTATAATTAATATAACACAGAATATTTTAAAGTATGATCGTAAGTATAAATGATAATTATTTTATGAAGCTGTAATTCCGAAGAATATTGGAAGATGGACTGGACATTAATTCATTATCTATGGTAAAAATTGTATAATAATAATAATTTTGATGTATTTAATATGTTTTCTTTAGATCAACCGAATGATATGTTATTTTGAATGAATGTATGATTATTTTAAAAATACACACACATTATATTGGCAGTAACAGTTTTATTTAAATATGCATAATTTGAATTTATGATATAAATACAATACAACATTACATAAGAAGCTTAGAAATAATTATATGATTCTTTCGTAAATAAATTTTGATTTTTATTTTATTATTATTATGTTGGAGTATTAGAATTATATTTATTATTCATACAAGTAATTATTTTATTTCAAGTTAGGAATAGATTTAAAAGTCTATATTTTATTTTTGTTTTATTGGATAAATTAAGTTAAGTTTTATGTAGAAGTTTATGTTGGATTGAAAATTTACTGAGTATAGATGAGAAAGTGTAAATAGTTTTGGATAATTAGTATTTATTTAAAGTTGATGATTGTTTTTCCGGAGAGTTTAAATAAGTTTTAGAGGATATTTTGTAAATAGAAATTTATTAAGAAGGAGTAGTATAACACATAAAGTAAAGTAATAATTTCACATAGAAAAGAATCATAGAATTTATCTAATATAATGCTTTATGAATTTGAAATTAATGAATTATTTTAATATTATTATTTAATAGTACATATATGTAATGCATATTTGATAAAACATGTAGCATGAATTGTATTAATTGAGATATAAAGTTATAATCAGTTATTTGTTATTACATTATAAAGATGCATTAGTTTCTATATTATGCTATTAAAGTAATGCTGATAGTACAGTAAACACATACTAGTACATGATGAAATGAATAACAGTAATACTTAAGTGATGTAGCAATTTAATTAATAAAGTTTAATTGTTTACATATGCTACATAAATATTATTTACATAAATTTTTCTGTGTAATAATTGAAGTTCACTGATATTTATTTAAAGTCTAAGTTTTGAAAATATACTTCAATGTTATTAGTACAGCATTTTAAAAAATGTATAATTACTTATTAGGAGTATGAGTTAATAACAGTGTAAACATATTGTATTATTATTTTCTTATTTTATTTTCTTTATTTTTTTCATAATTTGAACTGTAAATATTGTAAATAAATTCTTAATCAAAGTTAATGTAAATAAATTTGTTTAATTTGTTTTAAAAGTGTGTCGAGTTCATTATTTTGCACCACAGCATTTGACAGCAGATAATTTGAAGAAACATAATATTTGCACAATATGAATTTATTATTATTATTTAGAAATAAATACAATATTTTCCTGATTATCATTTATGATAATTGATTAACATTATTACATCATATTACAATGGTCATAGAGTAATTATCATGCATAATATAAGAGTACAATATTATTTATTGCCACAGATTATTGAATTATAAGATTTTGATTTATTCCAAAGTTAAGATGCTATATGAAAATAAAAGAAATACATATGATTATTTATTTGGTGATTATTGATATAACAGAAATAGAGAAGATTAGGTTATACTATAAGATTAGTATTATTATTATTATTAAAATAAGTTAGGTGTATTTAGGTTTGATGTAAAATCCCATATCATACTTATTTACATGAGTTATCATTACTTTAAGATAATTAGAAGAACCTGAGATTATTTAATTATATTTTTTAAAAATTAAAAGTTAAGATTTATTTATTTTATTATTATTAAAGATAGTTTATTTTATTTAAAAGCCATAAGAATGCTATAGAGGTATTAGTAAGTTAATAAGGATGTGATAGCATTCTTATGCCATTGAGACAGTGTCTTGGGAGATATTGACTCAATGTAAATCTACTTATTGCTTTGTAACTTTACTTCACAGTCTCATGATTTTAATAAATACTTGTTAATTATTACATACTATAGAAATATATTGATTTTGATAATTGATAATAAATTTAATTCGAATATGATAGTATAAAGTAAATTAAAGATAGATATGCCAATTTTTAATTAAGCATAATAATTTAATTGAGCTAGTTGTATTTTAAACTATATTATACATCGAGAAGTAAGGGTACAATATATATGCACACACAACTATGTTGCTGTGCACCATGGAACTCAGATGGTTACAATATGTGGAATACATCCTGTAGGCATTATTTCTACAATGTTTATTTGAAGTGTCTGATCTTTTAATAGTAACATCATCAGAATTGATAAAATTCAAACATTCATCTTGCATTTTTACATGGGCTCATATTTTTTCCTCTCTTTTTACATAGATGGAAGCTTAATTTATTAACATTGGTAAATTAACATTTGTACGTATGTATATTATTTTTAAACAGGGATATGTTATGTAATTTTAATTTAAAAAGCACTATAGACTATTGAACAACGATGGAAAGGAATAAGATTTTTACATTTTTTTGGTTTTATGCAATATGATAAAGTTTAATATTTATAGGTAAGAATATTTGTTGAATAAATTATTTAAATTAGAAAGACAATGGAGCTGTCTTTACAGATAAAGTATTAATTACAATGATCTTGGAGAAAAGGACAAATGATGTTCTATGAAGTAGAAAAAAGGTTAAATATCCTTTTTTTTTTTTTCTTTTCATAATAATTTTAGTTATAAGAATGTATCTTTGCAAGAAATTGCAGCTTACTTTTTTTCACAGAATCTACAATTTTTTTCTATTAATTATTTCATTTACATATGTAATTATGATATTTTTGTTTTGATTTTGCAAATCATTTGAAGCTCAGTTTAACATCAATGTCTTATTACTTTTAAATAATTTGATTTACAGAACTGACATTTGTTGCAGGTGTTTTGAGTATGTAAGTAATTGAGTTAGTTTTTCTAAGAATGCTTGTTATTTCTGTATGAAGACAATTCACAGCTTAATTTGGATTTATACAAACTTTTAAAAATAATATATAAACGTTTTTCTTTTTTTCAATGTTATACTTTTCCCTTTATTTTATTTTTACAATAAATTAATAGGATTATAAAGAAAAAAAGTTGTACTTTACAAATACTTTTTTTTTTAATTTGTGATAAAATATTTCAAATTCGTTAAAATATATATGAAAATTGTAAGCATTCTCACCTCCATCTATAAAGTGATAAGTAAAACGTATGTAGAAACAAATGTTGTATGTTGACTAAAAGTATTGGATGTAAATTGTTAGTAATCAATTAAAATGTCCATCCTTATAAAAAGGAACAGATTCTTTAAAATTTCTGTAGAAACAGAGTATCTGTATTAAAAATATAATATTCTGAAAACATTAATAGTTATTTATTTAATAATAAACTTGCTTTGACTCAATTAAATACATGTTAAACCAAGAACTGCATTTTATGAAATATTTAATATGACTTATTTAATGTGGGAAGAGGGTAGAACTTAATTTAGTAAGTATTTTTTATAGTTTTTATTAAAATATATAAATATAATTTATATATGTTAAATGAAATATTTTTAATATTCTTTATGTTGATAATGGAAGTGCTGATTTTAAAGTTGAGATATTTAAATTTGTGAGCGTTTTTTTATTATTTTTTGGCGTTGGGAAAAAGATATTTTAAGGGCATTGATAATAAACTTTTTGTTATTGCATTCTTTTAATCTTTATGCTCTTTGGCAATAAATAATCTACTTTCAGAAATAGAACTTATATATCAATGGGGGCTGGTCGATTCGTTTTGCAGTTGCACCCACCCCCCAAAATATATATATATATATGAAAATTATTTATTTAAGTTTGTTTTTGAATATATAAATACTATAACAATCATTTAATATTTTACATTATTGTGTAATTAAATCATTTGTAAAGTTAATTATTTTAATTGATGCTTAAAATTCTATTCAAAGGTGCTGCTAATTATAGCAGTGTCAGAAACATCATACTTGATGAATATCAGCAAGTTCTTTTAAGATTCATTTGTTATTATCAAGGTGTAATGTGATGTGATGCACTGTGACTTCTCCTTATACTGAGTCACGAATCTCTCAGTAATTATGCCCAGAGAAACCTGTTAGCCACTTTGACTTCTTTTTCCATTCCCCACCCCAAGTTTTCCCATATTCTTCTCTATCCTGCTCTATCCCATTTCCACAAGATAATCTCTGTCAACTCCATGGCCTTTATATCTAAACCCCCCTTATCTAGCACCATTGGTGCTGCTATATGAAGCACTTTCAATAGTTATTTGAAAGTGATATGTTTGTTTATTCTGGTTTTTCTTTAGAGTAAATAATTTTTTATTGTTTTTCTTTAGGATGAGCAATGAAATAGTTTTTTTTTTTTTTTTTTTGGAATTGACATTTTGAAATTGAGATATAAATATGTATTACAGAAAAATATAATAAAATAATAATTAAATATTATTTTAAATATTTATCATGATGAGTTTTATTGTTGAAAACGTCACATTTTTTAAATTGATGTTGTATGAAAAAATTGAAATAAAAAAATCACAGTTGATCTTCTCCAGAAATTGTTATTCGTCAAACAGCAGTTAGAAAAAATAAAAAATACATTTTTAACAATGATTGGTATGGAAAAATAAAGTGGATATATAGTTGCGAAATTAGAAATGCTGTTTCATTTCTCTGGTTTACCTTTTTGGCAGTAGTACGATAAGGAATCTCCATGCTTAAAAATTTCATGGCTGCAACTGTTAGAAATATATCATAAGCAATGATTTATACATAGTGTGTTAAATGAGGAGGGGGGTTTAATCCTAAATATGTGTGTTGGTTATCTGAATTTCAAAAAGGTCCTATATATATCGTATTTGAAGAATGTTTAGAAATAAATATTTTTTTCTAAGCCCTTGTGAAAGAATATATGTGAGTGGAGGAAGCCTCAGGAGGTTGGATCCAAAGGCAATGGTGAGGGCGGTGAGATAGAATGTCTCTCTTCTTGTTCACATAAATGTATATTTATTTTTGTACTATGTATGTCAGTTTATACCTATATATTGATGAGTGATAAAAATAAAATACTTCTTTAATCTTTTTTAATTTAGAATGGCAAACTGTTGATTTTGTATATCTTGAGGAGCAAGGCATATTATCACTTATTTTTTTGAAAGATTATTAATTTGTTACAATCTTGATTTTAAATTATATATACATAAATTTTCATATAAATAACTATATTTAATCATTAAATTAAATATTTTTTTTTTTAAAAAGGTGATTTTAAACAAAGAATTTAGAAATTCCAACTATTTAAAAATGATTTAAATGTTTACAACTTATATGAAATGAAATAATAATAACAAGAACGACAATAATAATAATAATAATAATAATAATAATAATAATAATAATAATAATAATAATAATAATAATAATAATAGTAGTAGTAATAGTAGTAGTAGTAGTAGTAATAGTATGATATTATTTAAAAAATAAATAAGGTACTATTTTTAAACTTTTGTATTAAATCAAAATGAACTGAGAATTATTTTGGAAAATAAGAAATATTTTTAGAAAAACAATGGTTTATATATATATTAAAAATGATAATAATATATCCACAACGTTTTGGCAGATCTTAAACAAAGAAATGGATAGGGATATGTGCACTGCTGACCCCTTCACAGCTGTGCAAACTTGGGACTCCATTGCATTCCAACAAAGCTCTTCCACAACTTCACTATTTGTCGGGTTGCTGTTGACTAAAATGTCCCCACAAAGGGGAGAAGCCAACCAAGAATAAACATGATCTTGCATACTAATGAACAAATGTACACATCAACACTTCTAAACACATCATAACCTTAAACCATTCAATCAGCAGTACACTAAATCTAGAAAATAAGCTAAAATATAGATAATCTAACATGGATACAATGCCAGTCAGAATCAACAAAATATACCTTACATCACTTCATGAAAGTGAAATATGGATACTAATATTACCAACTAATAGCACCTTATTTTAATTTTCCCTGCTGCATTTACCATAAATAGATGTCAGAATTGGGAGAACAGAGATAATGAACTTTAGAGAAATCATGCTTCTATGATTTATTTTTGAAACATCAATCAAATCACAAATGTTTCCTGGAGAAAACATCAACTCAAATATGAACTTTTTCTTTTTTTTTAAACATGCTATCTATAACCTTTTACTTATTTTATACTTTTCAGTCTGTATTTTTTTGGTCTAAATAAATTTGTTTTTGAAAGTAATAAGGATTAATTGATGAATGAAGATGTTTGCTATTTTTGAGTGATATTATCTTTCACTTTATTTAGGTTGATCTGTTTTTTCTGACTATTTTTTTTTAAAAAAATACTTTATTATGTTATATTAATCTTTTGTTTAAAGTTTGATTATTTCTTTATATATTCTTCATCTAAATACTTTTTTTCACAATTAATTATTAAACTGTGTGTAATAATTAATTATCTATTAAAATAAAAATATTTTAAACACTTTATATATATATATATCCTGTATTTTATGAATAATAAATAAGTATTATAATAGAAAATAATATTTTTACCATTTTTAATGATCTTATAATAGAAATACAGAGTCATTTTGTATAGAAATAAATATTAAACACATATAGTTTAATGCATATGCAAAGAAAATGGAAATAACTACCCTGTCAGGAGTTGTGAATCAACAGCTCTTATATGTCTACAAACAAAGAATAGTTGAATTATCTATTTCTAAAGCTTAGATGATTATTAATCATTCATTTATTGATATTTCTAGAAGTAGATTATATTCTTTTAAGTATAGCATCTTTCTGAATTTACAAATGAAAATTAGAGAAATAAAGACAGTCTCATTTCTGAACTCAGATTTTTTTTCATATGTCATAGCATCGGCTAGGAGGCAAACCCACAAACATCTGCAAACAACTTTTTGCTTGCAAGGCAACTGCAATGACTTCTTGGCTAACAACACTTGACAGTTTTTGTAGATATAATTATTAAATAAGCATAATTAATATATTTGTAAATGAAATGAAACTAAGTATGCTTTCAAGGACCTATGAGTAAATAACATTTGTATTCATTCATATTTTTAGCAATATATACTATCTCTACACTAAGAATCCTTTTTTACTTATATATTTATTTGGATATGTGTATGCATGTAAGTATATATTTTTCTATAGTATCAATAAGCAACATTTAGTCATTTGTCAATAATTTGGTTACATCATTATTTTTCCATTAATAAAGTCTGATCTATTCAATATAGCCACATTAATTGAGATATTTGCATAAAAAGTCTTTAAAAATAAGGGGCATATCAGTAGTTATAGTTTCTAGCTACTTCTACAAATGAAGCTAGTTTTAAATGCTTTTACTTTTGATCTTTTTCAAGTTAGAATGAAATTTTAAAATTGAGGTTTAATATATTTAAATTAAGTAGAATTGTTTGAAAAGTAATATATAACCAAGTTGTACCAGCCTTATAGATTTAGAACACTTATCTTTTTAGTATATCAATTAGTTTTATAGATATGTAAGAGAGGGCAGGCAACATTAAAAATATTCAATAACTTCATACATCACAGTTAACAATTATTCATAGAACATTGATTTGCTTTAAATAATACTCATGAGAAGGCAGTATAAATGTTTTTTTTCAATTTATTAACATTTTAACCATTTCAAACTCTTAATGTATATGTTGTATTTAGTATGTACATAATTATATATGTATAATAAACCACCTACTAAGTTTTCTATTTAAAATTGTTTGATAGTTTTACTTTAAAATAATTATTCTAAAAAAGTTAAAATAGAAACCTCTTTTATTTAAAATGATTGCGAGAAGCTAAAGAAAAAAAAAAGACTTGCTATAATTATTTAAGATCAAGAATTTTTTTTTTTAGCTTTTTTTTTGAAAAATTTGTTTTACTATAAAAATAAAAACTACCAAACAATTTTAAATAGAAAACTTAGTTATTGATTTATTATATATATATATATATATATAATTATGTACATATACTAAATATAATATATACATTGAGTATATATATATTAGTTTACCACAGAAATATCTAATAACATTTATATGCTATATGTGTGATATTGATTTAAAGTAAAATTATTTGTATTAAGTACAATATATACACATGCATTATTATAATTTTATTTATATTACATGTATTATTATGTACTTATACTAAATATATATATATATTGAACCATGTTCGAATATGTGCATTTGAAACACCCATCTCTTAGGCAGAGAAGAACATACTCGGAGAGTATGTATGCCCAAACGATAGCTATAAAGTATATAACTAGCATTACATTTCCAGGACATAGCTTCTTCTCAGCTGTTGAGTTCAACACCAAGTTCAAAGCACTGTTTTTGTTTGTGTATAAACACGGGCACCAGCTGCTTATTCTAAAAGAATACTAAAGGAATAGACAACGCACTTTGACCAGTGGCCACTAACTCAATGCCTAAATCCACGACTAGCTCAGTTGTCACTAATAGATTATACTTAACCCTTTTCCCGCGCTCGACGAGGCTCCTCGTCGACATCTGAAATCACTCTAACTCAGTTCGTTTTCATACGAAAAAATTCGTTAAATACGTATTGAATTCGTTTTTAAAAGTTCTGTACGATGGTGACATCTTCCGATTTATTTTAGAAGTAAAAAATAGAAAAAAACGCATTTAAACCTAAACAAAGAAGGAACATTATTTGTGATTGGTTCTTAGCATGCTCTCAGCCGAAAAAGACATTCTGATTGGCTGGAAAGAACAAAGAAACTGCCTGATCAAAGAAAATAAAGAAAAACGCTGATATTTTCATTTCGAATACGATTTAAATTATTATTAAATAATATTTATGGAAATTAAACATAATTTTCAGAGAGAATAATAAAAAAACAAAATTATTTTTCGAAAAATATTGAAGATTTTAGTACAAATATTGAAGTTGTAATAAAAAGAAATATTTACTTTTCTATAACGTAAAAGTCGATCTTTTTGTTTACATTATAACTTTTATGTTGCCGATATTCAATATCTTAGAATAAATAAATAGCAATTTATTTTTGAAAGAACTTTCGTTGTCTTCACAACCTTAAAAATTAATTATATACTTTTTATAAACGTATCTGAGTTGAATTTAATATTATAGGCGAATATGTTTTAACAATAGGCTTTGTCTTCAGTTTGTGAGTTGGCCAATTAAAAGATTTGATTTTTATCTGATACAACCAATGATAAAATTAGCGGTTTAAGGGTTAATTAGTGGTTAAAAGACTTGATAAAAGGAATTGATAAAAAGAATTTCCTGACACATAAAGTTTAATTTTAAAGATAATTTATTAACTAACATTTATTTACTAAATTTAAACATTTTATAATTCTAATAAAACACACGCATATTTTAAATTAACATTTCTAAATAGTTTAAATATTCCTATAGATTTAATAACAGAACACTCTAATTTAACTAATAAATATTGATATAATGATCATGCACATATTAACTCGCACACACATAATAATAATAAAGTCATTTGAAATTTAACCACACATATCAATAGTTCATTTATGTATGATATAAAGTTCATATAATTAGACTCTTGAAAGATTCGTACGAATTAATGCAATGCAATGGCTATTACAGTATAAATGAAATAAGCAAATGTTTTTACCTAGGCTTTTGAATATAGACGTAGAATTTTGTTCTCTTTGGAGGCTGCTTTCGGTGAGAATATTTCCATTATGAATGCTTACCAGCCGGCTGGGATGTTTCCTTGCTGAGTTTCCTGATTTTCATGATTATTACTATCGGAGACAAATAGATACTGATGGAGATTTTCTAAGATGTTAAGCTGACATTATTTCACAGGCAGATTTGCTGTTTTCTAGGACATCTGGGCTGGAGATAAACGTGCGTTCCCAAGATCTTCTCAACACTGCATTTCGTTTGTTAACTGCTCAATTAATTTCTGAACTGCACTACTCAATTACTTTGTGAACTGATTGTCCGATAAAATATTCAGTATTTATACCAATGAAGTGTTTTCTTTTCAATATCCTCCGGCAAATATCTGTTGTCGAAATTCTTTATCAATTAATCCTTTGATAAACAGGTTTTGGAAGATTGCTTAATTAGTAATAGCCATGCAGAGATGTTGTTTTATATTTTAATTAATAACCATTGCTGTGTTTTTTAATAATAATCTTCTTTAACTTTCATTTATTTATAATAACATTTATTCTATTGTTGACAATCGCACATATATACGCACATATATTAGTTTTAACATTATTTTTTCTTTAATTAAACTTGAATGAAAAGAGATTTGTATGTTTTAACTTTTTAAATTATATTTTTATGAATACTAATACAAACTCTTTACTTCCTTTTATAACCCTTAGTTTAATTTCTCTAACGAAACACCCCTCTCCCCTTCTGATTAATTGATTGTAGCTCTTATTTCAGAAATTAACGATAGAAAACTATTTGAGTCCTTTTTCAAAAACAAGCTGCAATAAACTCAACATTTAATTTTATGTTTCTCTTTAACGAAAGATTATTTTAATAATATAATTTTAGATAAAATTATATGTGCCTATATCAATATAGGTACAATATATATATATATATATATAATATCCTATAAGTGTCCAGTCAATTTAAAATACAATATAATTTTATATTTTCATTTACTGTGTCAAAACTAAAAACCTAAAAGTATATATTTTTTTATATTAAATACTTTTGCAATAAAAAGAAATAATATAATTGTTTCTTCAACTACATTTGGAGTTTTTAGATTTAATTTGCAATAAAGGCATGAGGATGGGTCCAGAAATTTATTAAATCAATAAGCATGAGGGGTTCTGAAATTAATTAAGTTAACAATTGATTTACTTAATTTCTGGACTTCTCATACTTTTATTTGAAGTTAAATATAAAAACTCCAAATGTTGTTGATGAAGCAATTATTTTATTTCTTTTTAGTATACAGATAGAAAAAACATTTATTATAATTTTTTCTCTCTATTATTAGTATTACATATATAGTTTATAATTTTAGTGAAAAAATGCTGTAATGTATTTAGCTTTGTTTTTGTTACTTAATAAAACAAGATATAGATAATTAAATAGAGTGAAGATTAAACGGAAAGAAGAAAAGTATTTGTAGATACTTATAATATCTAAAAGAAAGAATGGAAAAATAAACAGTAATGGTAATGACAGATCAAACAAAATGCTAAATGTTTGAGAAGACAAACATCTATTATGGAAGAAATCAAGAAATAAAACAGAAATTGCTTTGGATATAGACTTAGAAGGTAGAGAGTTAGGAAGAAACTTTTTGAAAACCTGCACATTTCTAAAAATTAACACATGCAAATATAGATAAAATATTTTATTAAGTTAAAGGGTATATATGTTATATTGATTTGCAGTAGATGATTGCAAATAAAACAGAATATTTAGTTTAAAAAATAATATACTCAAATTACCAATATTTATTTGTAAAATATGTTAATAATAAATAGAAAATTAATGCTGTACCACATTAATAAGAATATAATTCATGTTTGAATAATAAGTCAGCTGGTGCTTTACACCACTGAAGAAAAAATAAAAGATATATTGAGATTTTGGTTAATATGATATAATTATTTATGTGTGTGCGTGTGAATATTACATAACCGCAGTGATCAAAGAATTGGATTGTCCCTAAAACTAAAGTTAAAAAATATTCATCATTTATCTTTACTTCCGAGGAATTTTTAAAGATAGTAATATTTACCGATATGTACACATTTCTTTACAATCATCTTGAATTAAACCATTATAAAGAACACCAGTTTAATCATAATAAAAAATAATAATTAAACATCATTTTTTAGTTTTCATTTTTTTAATAAACTGTTTTTTTTTTTCTGAAGTGCTAAAATGTTTCCAGCCTTGAGTAAATAGAACTAAATATTTGCATATCAGCTTAGAAGCAGCTGCTGAAGTTCTATGTAAATTATTTGCTTTTCCATTTCCTATTTCTTTTTTTTTTTAAAAATACTATCTCTTTCTGGAAATATATATCGATGTGTATTAAATTAACAGCTATGTTTCAAAATACAATTCATATTTTTTATATTCTCTTTGCCAAACTTTTAGAAACCAGCCTCTTGATGAGAATATCCTGGAAGAGAAGGTTTCTGTCAAGCGATGGTGGTTAGCACAGCAGCCTACAAGCAGTTGTCCCGGGTTTGCGGGTTCGCTTTCCGGCCGATGCTTTGACACATAAAAAAAAGAGAAGGTTTCTGGATAGATAGTAACAGATAAAAATAAAGAAAAAAAATCAGTTTACTTAATTATATGTAACTATTATGCTTAGCACCATGATGCTTTATAATCAGATAATTTTCTAAGATATGATCATCTGGTAAATAAATACTTTTACTAACACTATTGATAAGCAGAATAATGTATTTTTTTTTACAAAACTTAAGTTTAGCTAAATTTTAGACTAGCTTAGTAATATTAAATTATAAATAGATATAGTATAGATGTCTTGGTGTAAAAGTAAGACTGCTTTAGTTATTTGTTTCAACCCAGTAAATAACTGTAAGGCAATCCAGTTGTCTTGATATTCTTAGATATATGAAGAAAGGGGTGCGAACAAATAGTATTTGACTTATATACACTAAACTTTTGAAAAGGTGTTCACTTTTTTCTATATTATTAAATCATTTTCAGTCTTTATTAATACACTGCAAAATGAAGACTTCTCCAAGTTTAGTTCAGTTTCTATGATCTATTGCCTCCATTCTTCACATCACATCAGCAGTCTCTGATTATTTCATACATCTGTTTCACATGTTGAATCTTCTTCTAGGGCTTTTACAATCTCTTGGAGGTTTATTTAAAATATCATCAGTCCATCTATTATCATCTCTTCTAGAAATATATCCATCCCTGCACTATTTTATAAAGTCTTTTCATTCTTTGAATGTTGATAATAATACTTGTTTGTTTTCTTAACCATATACTCTGTTTTCAATCTTTTTTTGTTATTTCTAACATACACCTGGCCATAATTTTTAAGTGGTTTGAAATCTCTCTATTGCTCTAAATCTCAGATCTATAAATGAGAATGATAAAACACATATATTAAAAACTTTCCTTTTCAACTATATAGGCATAATTTTCTTTAATTCTAAGTTATTTGATCAAAAACATTTTATCTAAGTTTAATTTTATGATATTTTTTTCCATTAAATTTTTATCATATTAATAATTCTTATAATTGGTAACTTTTTCTTTATTTACTTTAATTTTTTTAGCAGTTATATTTAGTCTTATTTTCTTACTTGTATCTGCTAATTCATGTCACATTTCATGAAGTTGTGAAGCATAATTTTCAAGAACTTTAACATCATCTACAAACTCCAGATGACTTAAATAATAACCATTTACTTTTACTGTCTCAGCTTCCCATTTTAATCTCTAAAAATTTTATTGGAAAAATGACAAAAGAATTTGAATCTGTTGATTATTGTTTTATTCAATCTAGAATTCTGGAGACAATAATAATTTATTAAAATACATAATCAAAGGAATATCTTTATGCAGTTTTAAATAAGTTTTATATAAGAAACAAATGATTTTATAATTTTTTGAAAATATTACCAAACAAGAAACTGTATTTTGTATAAGACAATGGTAAAGGAATATTAAAATGCATGTGATACCAATTGCTAAACAATAAGGAATTTAAAAATAAATAAATAATAACACCATATAGAAAATGTTTATACACCCTTTAAAGTGGTGAACTAAATTGTATTTAAATTATATATATATATACATGTGTGCGTGTTATTATTTGATTGTACTTCTATATAAAATTATATTTGTGGAGACTAAGATTGTCTATTTTGAGAAGAACGAAATGAAAGGAAAAATTAAAGTATTTCATTAATAAATATTTATGATTTTGAAGCTATTAATTTATTTAAAAGTTTTTTTTAATTTTAAGTGTAATCAGAATGTGAGTAGTAATGTTGAAAAAAATATTTAGTATATGTTTTTTTTTTGTTTTGTTTTTGGTTACTTTGCATTTCAGAAGTCTGTTTAGGCAGAGAAACTCTTAACTTAATTTTTTAAATTTTATTTTGCATAATGATTTAAATTTGAATTGTTATATTTAAATTATTTAAATTTGAATTGTTATATTTAAATTATATATATATATATATATATTAATCATTCATAATGAAGTCTGCATTTTACTAGTAACAATGAACTTATCCCATAAAGGGGAAATATAAATTTATCAGGAGTTAATGTATATTTTATTGTTGAACAAATAGCAAGTAATGCTTAAATTGTTTAAGTCATCATTACTTGTATATAATAATATTTTATTTTTATTTTATGGATATGGGAGTTCCATTGGAATATAAAGAATCTCAATTATCAATACCCCATATATATAATATTTAATACATATATATTTTTTACTAAACTTAATGTAATTAGAAGGATCTTGAACTCAGACTTTTAAGCTCTATACAGCTATCCACTTCATTTTATATAACCAATATACATGATAACATATATGTGAAATATATATACAGTTACTAATAAGGGTAATAATGTTCAATATTTAAATGGGCTTGTAATTAATCATTAAAAACCTGTCAATACTTAGACAATTTTAATATCAATAACAATCAACAATTTCAAACTGTTATCAAGGCAACAGCTTTATTGTTAAAAGGAGGTTGTCTTGACAACAGTTTGAATTTGTTGATTGTTACTGATATTGTCTAAGTGTTGACTGGTTTTAATGATATATATATATATATATGCAACAATCCAAGATAAAAATGATTTGAATGCCTTCTCTAGTAGAAGCATTTATCATAAAAAAAAAAAAAAAAAAGCTCGTTTAGAACTCATTAGCATGCTTTTAATTTTACGTATTTGTAAATGCAAGCTATATATAGGTCATGTGACATCTGACTTTATTATTACTATTATTATTTTGCTGTTGGGGCTTTGGCTAAATTAAATGGCTAAGCCTACTATTATCTGGAGTATCTGAATTAAGTTCAGGCCCATATGATTTTTTCAGTTGGAGAGCTGACTTTAAAGACATGTAGATGTCTAAAAGTTTCAGATCTTCTTGACACTTAACTTTTAGATAAATGCTTGGCTTGAGTTGGTTTTTTGAATTTAATGTTCCAACTCCTCACTGAAGAGACCCATAGGTCGAATCTGGTCTGGGGATGGGGACAATACAAGACAAAAATGATTTGAATGTCTTCTCTTGTAGAAGCATTTATCATAAAAAAAAGCTTGTTTAGAGCTCATTGAACCCGCAAAATATGTATTTTATATATATATATATATATATATATATTAGGGGGAGCTTACCACTAGCTCCAATCAAGCTTTAATTTATAAGTGCTGCAAGAGAAAGAATTCAAAATCTCTATTGGAAAAGTATTTTAGATTTAGTGTCTGAATTCCTAGCTTCTCACTGAGGTGAACCATAAATTTGAAAACAATTGGTCTGGGAATAAGGAACTTCTGATAGAGATTTTGAATTCTTTCTTTTTTGGTACTTATAAATTAAAGCTAGATTGGAGCTAGTGGTAAGCTCCCTTTAGTGAACATTTTGATAGAAGCTTAAAAGCAAGTTGCACAATTTGCGTTTTGTTTTAGTAATTATATATATATATATATAGGTATAATTAGTGGCATATAGTCATATTAATTCTATTTCTTTTGTAAACATTAGCATGTTCTGTGCATCTGGAAATATTGAAATGTCTCTGTGTTATATATTAAATGATAAACAGTAGAAGAAAAAAACTTTTTTTTCTTTTGGTAGAATGCTCTTGAAGTATTCATTCAAATTGGTAAATTATAAAATCGACTTTCCAATACTATAAAAGTTACCATATTGAGTTATAAATAATAGGAAAGAAGAATTTGTTGCATGCATACCTAATAAATACATGCAATATAATTTAGCAATATTATCATATGTATGTATATGTGTAAAATGCTATTGTTTTAATAATGGATAATGATAAATTATCTTCTTGTTGATAGGTGTTGAAAGATAATGAATAATGTACTATCAACAAAAATAGTTAAACAATATTAAATAATTTTGTTTAAGGTTATTTATAGACATACTCAGGGACAACAAAATATATACATATATTGCATAGACATATATGCAGTACAATATTAGAATATATTATTTAATTTAGTTCTATAAATTGGAAGGGTTTTTGACAAACGTCAATGAACTTTTGTATATTTGTTTATTTATAATGTGTTCAATATATATTTTTTAAATCTCTGCTTATCTTTTTTTGTTGATATTTATTGGTTAGACAATATGAACACTTGTATAGAATTCTTTTTCTGTCATGTAAACATGAAGTCCTATGTGTAATAAACAATTACAGATTAATTATTCTCCTGTTAAAATATAATTTTAATTTTATATATTCCGAATGTAAATTCTCTCATTGACTCTTTGGATCATCACTAGTTTAGCCGAGATTTGCATAACATTTAACACTTATAAATATAGTATTTTTCTACATTTATATTACAGTAATAGATAAACATTAATTTGCATCATTTACATAATTCAGTCATTATTATAATTCCTATGCACATATATAACACATATATACTTGTATAATGAATGTGATATATATATATATATATATATTGTTTGCTTTGAAATTAAATCTAATTAGAAGAGATTTGACTTAGACTTTCAAATTCCCTATAGCTATCCACACCATCCTATACAACTGATATACACGACCACATAATGTGAAAAAGATAAATGATCTCCAATATATGTATATCATTATTAACCAGCATTCATATGCTAATTCATATCATCATTTCCCACACAAATATATAAGAAGTGCTCATTTTATATTAAGATAGCAAATCTTCAAACTATAATTGCCATGCTTCAATCTTTTCCACCCTTCAACTCTTTAGCCATGCACATCATTGAAAATCTGATTATGGAATGCTTAAAGCTCTTGATGATGCCATTCTTATTATCATACCCATGTTGACTTTAAGTCACTCTGATCCTTTACATACTGGGCATTAATCATCATCACCAATCATTATTAATCCACTGCAGGATGATGGTCTCTCCAAGTTCAATCCATCTTCTCCAATTTTTAGTTTCTCTTCTCCACATCACCCCTGCACACTTTCTTATTTCATCCGTATATCTCTTGTCTCTTTCTGGGTCTTGTATAATTTTTTGGAAACCATTTTAAGATTTCAATTGTCTATCTATTATCATCTCTTCTAGAAATATGTCCATTCCAACTCCACTTCAGTCTTAATTTTTTCAATGTTTGTTCTCTTACCCATATATTGTGTTTTTGATCTCTTCTTGTTACTCCCAACATGCATCTCTCCATACTTCTTTGAGTGGTCTGTGTCCAATTTTCATATCCATAAGTAAGAACTGGTAAAACACATTTATTAAAAACTCTCCTTTTCAAACACATAGGCATATTTCCTTTTAGTATCAAGTTATTTCTGCCAAAAGCACTCCAACCAAATTTAATTCTATGATTAATTTCATTCATTATGTTTCTATCTGTATTAATAATCCGACCAAGGTATTTGTAACTGTTAACTTCTTCTAATGCATCATAATCAATCTTTTATTTTTATATTTTGAAAAAATCCATAAAACATTACTTTAGTCTTTTTAACATTTATCTTTAGTACATTTAAGTACATAGAATTCAGGCTGAATTATACTATTTAAATATATAATATAAATATATAACATTTAAATATGTGATGGATCATAGTGACTCAAAGTCAACATGGGTATGACAATACAATTGGCATCAATCAAGGGCTCTGAACATTCCATCATCAGATTTCCAATAGTATTGATGGCTGAAGAGTTGGAGAGTGGAGAAGATTGAAACCTGCTCATTAAAGTTTGAAGATTTGCTATTTTAATATAACTGCATACTGATTTTATATATATATATATATAATTGAAATAATATTTTTAACGGTTTACAAACAATCTTTAAATCCACAGAAGTACTTTCGATTACTTTCTAACCTGCCTCAACTGCCATTAAATTCAAATTTAATGGCAGTTGAGGCAGGTTAGAAAGTAACCGAAAGTACTTCTGCGGATTTAAAGATTATTTGTAATTGTTTGTAAACCGTTAAAAATATTATTTCAATTATAATTACAATATTGTTTTTTAATTAAAAGATATTTTATTTATTTTACATATATATATATATGGGAGATGATGAGCTGGACCATGTGATGAGTGCTGGTTCAGCATGAATTATGTATATTGGGGATCATTTATCTTTTTCATATTTATGTCTTTAGTTACATGTTTCATTTGTATAGGATAGAATAGATACTAAGGTCTAATCATGATCTCTTTTGAGTAGAGTTTTTCAGCGATTGTTTCACTTTTAGCTGAATTCTAATTGTGTACTATTAAATTAATATAGTCCTGCGTCATTTGGCACAGTTGGTAGAACGTCAGATCCCTGAATTGATTCTTTTTGTAACACACAGTCACAACATTGATTCTGCCAAATCTGGATCTTGAACTTCTTATAAACTCCTTAACAATAAAGTCATATGGATTTTTTATATACCTTAATGGTAATTAGAAGGACAAGATAACAAGCATGTATTGTATTATATGTCTTTATAAAATGTTTGTCTTATAAAACCTTTTTATTATTATTATACAATTTTCAACTGAATAGGTGATTACTTAATTTGACTTAATGTTTTTATCGTAAGTTTGATTTGAAATATTAATTTTTGTAATTTAAAGAAGACTAATTTCCATTGAAGTGACAATTTTGCAGTTATATGTATTTAAATTTTTGAAATATAAAAATTGTTTGGATAGTATTTTAATTATATTTATAATATTTTCTATCATTCCATTAATATTTCTTTTAATAACAATTTCACTGTAAATTTATTAATATTTTATGATCTAGTAAAAATATGAATTATTATTAACAGAGTTAGTATTTATTTAGATTTTATATCTTCTGTTTGTTTCTGAGTTTATCACACATATATAAAATAATGTGTATATTGTATTGGCCTGTAGTTATTAAATGCTTTTATATCTTTGTAAACTTCTTAAATTGTTAACTGTAAAGTTTATAATAAACAGATGTCATCATAATCATTATCATCAACCATTATCAATTCACTGCAGGATGAAGGTTTCTCCAAGTTCAATCCATCTTCTCTCATCTTTAACTTCTCTTCTCAACAACACCCCTGCACACTTTCTTATTTCATCCATCCATCTCACACATGGTCTCTTTCTGGGTCTTTTACAGTCTTTGGAATCCAGTTTAAGATTTCAATTGTCCATCTATTATCATCTCTTCTAGAAATATGTCCAGCCCAACTTCACTAGTCTTTTATTTTTTTCAATAAGGTCAGTAACATTTGTTTCTGACCTTATTGAAAAACATATCCAATCAAATATATCACATATAATTATAAGGATTTAAATAATTATTAAAATTAAAAGATTTAATGTAATGGTATATAGATATATAACAAAATAAACTTATATAATACAACATATATATATATATATGTTGATACAAAAATTTGCATGGGTTCCATATATAAAAGACATTTTGCGGGTTCATCTATGTTAAAATATTTTAAAATACTGACATTTCGACTTGGTGGATGACTTGTGTTACCAAGTCGAAACGTCAGTATTTTAAAATGTTTTAACACGGATGAACCCACAAAATATGTCTTTTATATATATATCAATGTGTTTAATAAAATAAATATGTTTTAAAAACATTATTAACCAAGGACACTTTTGGAACAATATGCTTGGAGCAACATTCTACAGTCATGGCAACTAATTATTAAAAAAAATTAACAATCAAGATTCTATGATATGCTTAATTATACACTGCTAAATCTATGACTTTTAATGTTATTAGTATTAGCAATGTATGATGCCTTCATAACTTTATCTTTCTACCATTTCGATAACTAAGTGTAATGTTAATTTTCTGAGGGTGACAACCATATCCAGAATTTTTTTTCATGATTAAAGAAAACAGAATCAAGTTGAGAATTAGATTTAAATTGGAAAATATGAGGTCTCAAAGTAATATTAACTTCATTATGATCCTACATGCAATAAATTGCAATATATGATGCTTATCAGCCTGATTTATTCTCTAAATAACACTAAGAATAGAATAAATCAGGCTGGTAAGCATCAAATTTTGTGTTGTATTATATGTGATGGAGTTAGTTGTTCAGCC
Source organism: Epiperipatus broadwayi (assembly GCA_028023455.1). Taxonomy (NCBI): domain Eukaryota; kingdom Metazoa; phylum Onychophora; class Udeonychophora; order Euonychophora; family Peripatidae; genus Epiperipatus; species Epiperipatus broadwayi. The sequence continues at coordinate 613,698 of JAQFVV010000389.1, forward strand.
ATTTACTATGATGTAACTAAATCTTATTTGTTTGCAAATTTGAGGCAGCACACTTGTCAGTATAAAAATCTGGATTCATTCTTAACTTTATTTTGTTTTTGTTTTATATCATGAGAAAATTTTTATATAAGTTTGTTATTCTCTGAAAATTAACATTGTATGTAATGAATCAAATGATAAAAAAATATATAGGGTTTGATACATTGCTAATTCAAATATCTTTATAAGTCAAAGATTTGTTGCTGTACAACTGAGCATACTCTAGAATTTTGATACTTAAGTAACATTTTTATAAAAATAATAATTGTTTACCATGAGTCTTATGTACTGCAATGAAAGTCACACTTGCCTGTTAATATTTAAAAAAGATAAAAATTCTGTGTAACATAGTGATATATGTGTTTTATTATATAGATAGAACATGATTTATTTTAATTATTGGAATTATCCATGTGTGATTAAATTTTTAAAATGATACCTGTTTTTTAACAAAATACTGTTTACCCTCATCTGGATAGTTCAAGGCAAATATTATTTTATCAAAATTTTGTTTCCCTTTAAACATTTAATCACATATAAATATTTTTGCACATTATTGAAGCATCATTAAATTAGGCAATGTCTTCATATAATCAGTGCCTCTAACTTCAGTACTAAAATAGATGACCCTTGTCATATGGTTCATTTGAGTTCATAGTTGAATAAACAGTTACATAGTTTATAGTCTAAATCTCTATACACATATGGAGATTTAGGAATATTAATAATGTAATCACTAATGAATATAACAAATAATATTTGAACCAAATAAAAGAGAGAATGCCCCTATAGCTAGCAGATTATGATGCAGTACAAGTTTTTCTTAGAGTCAAAGCAAGATATTTCCACATTTTATTATTAGCTAAAAATTAAAGTGAATCCTACAACATATGTCACACCTGTACACTTTTAATAAATTTATATATCCATAAATGTTACCACCACAATAAAGTCACATCTTTAACATACAATTACATTATATATAACAACTAGCCTAATTATAGGAATATCAAATGATAGAATGATTGATCAACCTATATATAAAGGAATTTTTCAAGATTGTTATTAGCATTACATATAATTTGGCTTACATGAGATTTATATTCTTATATGGTATGAAGTTTATAAGATAGTTTGTCATGTGATATATTTGTATGAACATAAAAATTTATTGCATTTATATATTTATCATTACATATAATTTGGCTTTCCACTTTTATTTTTATTATGTATATAGAATATAATGACGAACTACAATTAAGCAAATGTTGACATTTTTCAGAATATATTTATGCTACAACTTAAGTATTGTATCTATATAAAACTAATATAACAAAAATTATTAGTAACATTATAATATATTTAATGTACTGTTTAATAATTAGTAATCAACAGGCTGATGGACATTATGAATTGATTGCAATAAATTTTGATTATATATATATTATATATATATATATATATATATATATATATTATTACTATTTGCAGGATATTCTGTGTAGTGAAAAAGCTAAATGCTGATGCTTCAGTACAATATCAAGTACCTTCCTCAGAGCGTCCTCTTTCTCAAATCATAAGAATGCATGTGAGATTTAAAATCGTTTTTATCGTTTTGTTTCTCCTCATATTTAAATTCTATTGGTTGAGAAGTTTTAAAATTTCTTTTCTTTTCCAATAGCTTCTTTCAAATGTTGTTAATCCTCTTTAATTCACACCTTTCATTTATGCTCTTGGGCCTTTTAACTCTTATAATGTATGACTCGTCTAAAAACGAGAAGATTTGACATCACTCTAAATCGGCTACTTTTTATCCCACGTATACATATGATACGCCATTAGAAAGAAAATCAAAAGTTCTGTAAGATGGTGCCCTCTTCCGAATAAATTTACAAGTAAAAAATCAATAAAAATGACCATATATGTCAAACAAAACTAAAGCACCGCCTTCTCACCAACTTTTCTTGAATCTTATTGGCTGTCCCACTTCTGTCAGAAAGGGAAATGGCTGCCAAAAAGTAAAAAGTTATGTTCGTTTTGATTTTTATTATGAAAATGATAAACGAATGTTTACAACATTTTAAACAATATTTGAATTGAATTACAAATTATTATTGATAAAATAATACTAAAAATCAAATTATTTTAGAAAAATAGTTAAGATATTACCAAGAATTATTTATTTATTGCTACATATTGATCATAACGTTAAAGTGAAAAAAAAAAGATTGCTAACGCAATCTTTTTTGGTTGGTTGAATAGCGGTTACTTTTATTTCACCGCAATTGAATATTTTTTAAATTATAAATCAAATTTTATTTTTGAAAAGATTTTCGTTTGCTTTCGTAATCTGCCAATTCAGTAATATACTTTTTACAAACGAAACTAACGTATTTATATTATTAAAAGTGATCTATTTTAACAATAGATTTTGTTAAAGTTGTGAGTTGGCCAATTACAAGTTTTGATTTTTAACTCATTCGGCCAATTATATAATCATCGTTCAAAGGGTTAAAAATCTCTATATTTTTAAAAGGCCCAAGAGCATAAATGGAAGGTGTGAATTAAAGAAGATTAACAACATTTGGAAGAAGCTATTGGAAGAGAAAATAAATTTTAAAACTCCTCAACCAATAGAATTTAAATATGAGGAGAAACAAAATGATAAAAACGATTTTAAATCCCACATGCATTCTTATGATTTGAGAAAGAGGACGCTCTGAGGAAGGTACTTGATATTGTACTGAAATGTCAGCATTTAGCTTTTTCACTACACGGAATATCCCGCAAATAGTAATAATAATATGACATATTTTATCCGTGAAAATATTAGAATTAACATATATATATATATTAGTGAGAAAAAAATTCAGAAACTCCAGGAGGTAGAGATATTGTAGCAAAATTTTATTTAAAAATAATTTTTTTATTTCTCTCATTTCCTCTTTCTTGATTCATTTATTTATGTACAGTGATTAATGTTTATATACAACTAATAAAAATATCATTTTTTTCAGGTTTAGAAATTTCCACATCTTTTTAAGATAATTTATACAAATATAAAATGCATATTCATTTTCTAAAATATTTTATTATTTTAACAATGTATCTCAAAATTTCAGAGATCCTGAAATTTTTTTGATGAGTTTTAACATTTCCTCTCATTACTTATATCATATTTTATTTTTATAGATTTAATTCCAGGTGCTATCTTAATAATACCTTCAGATTATATGATATTAATGACAAAATATTATATTTAATAAAGATAATTTACCACAAAAACCCAGTTAAATTGAAAAGCATATAATCATTATAATAATATATGCATTAACAAAAATAGAATTGAAAATTTTTAATTTATTTGTAAAATGGGAATTTTGATATATAACTTTTAAACTAGCGTTTTAGTAATAGATTCTTATTAGTCTACAAAACTGCTATTAAAATGACATATAATAATATTTAGTAGTTATATTTTTAGAAGATTATTTTGTAAAAATCATGTTATATTATTTCATTTTAATCAAGATTTACCCATGAAAACATATTTTTAGAAGAGGATCCTGCTTTTCTAATAAATATATAATAATTTATTATCAAATATTTGTTCAATAGTAATGTTCATATATTATTATTTGGAAGTGCAAATATATATTAGTGACTGTGTTTTTATAAATGTACTTACATTATATAAATTATTATAAAAATTATAATTATTAATACTGTACTAAATATGTAACAATTTATTCTAGCTTTTATAAAAAAATAAATAAATGAATCTTTACTTCCATGTAAAAAAAAATCTATTAGATGACTTATATGTGGGTATAATGAACATCTCATTTCCATTGTGTTTATTGTTAAAAGGAGGTTGCCTTGACAATAGGCTGAGATTGTTGATTGTTATTGATACTAGGATTGTCCAAGTATTGACTGATTTTAATGATTATATATATATATTACTGATAAATATAGTAATAGTATTGTATATGTTAAGTAAAAGATATATATAAAGAAAACAAAAATATAAAAAAAAAATTTCAAGATTAATAAAATGAGAGTTTAAAATATTGCTGACGTTAAGTATTTACTTATTTTATTATAGTTTATTTACTTATTTGATCAATCGTTAATTTAATTTATGTTATTATTTATTGATGTATGTTTTGTAACAAAAATGGTATTGTTATCATATGGCAGTTTTTATTCTCATTCTTTCATTTATTGACTCATATCTTTAAATGGCTGATATAATTTATATTATGCTGGATTTATGATATAATTTTCATCACGTTCTTGTTTATTATTACTAATATAATTATTAAAATTTGTCTCATGATCTGTTATTTTGTCCTGCTTGTCAGAAAGGCTGATATAATAAGGGCAAGGAAAAATAGCATAAGTATGCACTGAATAATTTATCTTGGATTGTATGGTGCGCATAAATCGTAAATGGTTGCGTATTGAGATGGAAAATTTATTTCAATTTCTCCAGAACAAGGGTACCTTATTGTTTGTGTTTTTTGAATAATTCTCTTATTTATTACTTATATAATTTTGGCTCTCAATAAAATGTTCTTACCCGTATAGTTAGAATATATATATATAACTCGGGAAAAATATGAGCGTATGGTAATACACATACTAAAGAAGAGGAATAAAACAGATGAAGAAGGAAGCGATCTGTAATCCTTTTTAATATGTGTGTCTTTCCATTATCATATTTTTTTGTTATAGATTTTAATCATGATGAGTTAAAAATAATACTGGAGGAATAATATCGCAGGTATAGTAAGAAGGAATAGGATATTCCTTTGCTTTCTTTTTCATTCTGCTTCTCGCTCAGTTTGTAAGTCTCACCGTTATAATATATTTTCTCCTTAACTTAGATATCTCTGCGTAAAGATAATTTGATTTTAGGGGGGAGGGTGTATGTTTGATGTATCTAACATTTACTTAAGAATCAAAATACTAGAGCAAAATATGTTGCAAGACAATGTCTATCTTTATGAGTGTAAGAGTTTAGACGTTCATGTATTTATTACTAAAAGAAAATATACAAAAAATTATTTAAATGTAAATTTTAAATGTCTAAATGCATTATACATTAGCGATTTAATAAATTAAATTTTGTTTTTAATTATATGTTTGGGTACAGGAAATGGTGGTATATAAACTGAAATACATACGATTTATCAATATATAAACACACAGTTTTATTTTTGACTTGACCTTTTCTATTTTTAAAAAAAAAAATTTTTTTTTTTTTTGCTAAAAAATGGATAGATATTTTTTAAATTAATTTCTTTGAGTAATAGTTGTAAGTTGATGGATTTCTTGCAATGAGAGTAAATGTTGGACATCTACTGCCTTGCGATTCAAGATGTGATTGATGATCATTTTAATCAGTAGTTGCACTTACAGTTTGAAACATTATTGATAGATAATTATAACATGTCAAATAACTTTATTTTTGATATTAATAATAAAAAAATTAAATTCATCAATAACGTGAGCAAGTATAAATGACTACATTATATATATATATGTGTGTTATAAATAATGAATGACTCCATCGTAATAATTGTATTTTACTCTGTATCAAATGTTACAATTATTTATTTATCACATACATCAATAATCACCAAAAGCATACACTGTACTATGGACAAGTCCAGAGATCAGTTACATTACAAGTTTATCTATTTCCCCAAATCGTTCTCTTCATTCCTCAGTTCTTCAATTCCACATATTTCTTCCTATCGCGTATTATTCAGCAAGGCCAATCTTTTTTATCCTTTCTTCTTATTTCCAATCACCATTTCTTCCCAAAATAAATTTCTTTAAACTATTTATTTTTCTTAATACTCTATCTTCATTTTCTAATTTTTTCAATCAGTCTTTTATGTTTTTCATTACTCTTTCCAAAATTTATTCATTTATTATTTTATTCATCTAACTAATGTTTTTATTCTTCTATATGATCATTTTTCATATGCATACAATTTATTTCTAATTTTTTACTCATTGCCCATGCTTCACAATCATATAATAGTATACTCCACACTTAGCAGTTAATTAATCATTTCCTTAATTCTCTCTTCAATGATTCACAAAATATTTTTTATCTCTTAATAAATGTCTCCTTTGCTACTACTATTTCTTTTTTAATTGTGTCTTCATTTCTTCTATTCTTACTCTACAAACTTTCAAATATTGCAATCTATGTACCTGTTAAAACTATATTATCATGAATTTAAGCTTATAGTCTTTTTATATTTCTCACTATTAATCAACACTTGAAACTTCTCAACATTACTCTAGATTCCATATTGCATTTAGATATTCTCAAATATATATATATATATATATATATATATATATATATCTAAATATATATATATATATATATATATATATATAGAGAGAGAGAGAGAGAGAGAGAGGTATTTAAAATTTTTATATCACCACATTTTGAAAGAGGAATAAAAACATCTGAAAAAGACAAATGACACCCAAAGTGTATTTCATGCTGAATCAATACTCTTCATTTGGATTAGGTCTCTTATGTTTATTTAATAATTCTAAATATTTAATTCTCTTTTTTTAAAAAAAATAATATAATTCTTATAAACTCGTTGTAATCAAGTATTACAAAAAAGATAAAAGGTGAAATTCAAAACATTTATAAAGCACTAAAAATACTTTTGGCATACAACTACCAAAATCATAGTGCTATATTAGCAGTTGAAAATTATGCCTACATATGGACGCAATTTATTATTTAAATGAGGCTTAATATGTAAATGCATTACTTAAATGATCCATGCTTTTGGCAATGGAACACATGAATCTTTTTTGTTGATTGCATTTGGATACTTTGCAATTATCTAAGCTGGCCTATGTTCATTTTCTATCATCCCTTTCAGTACAAATCATCCTCACATTAGTGGGACTGAATGTATACTTTATAACAAGTTCATGATTGAGGAAAATTGATTTATATTCATAATTCTGTTTTGTTCTGTTGTATAAATATGTATGCTGGGTGATCCTCATAGATCTATTTTCCTGAGATTCACTGTGATGGACAGATATAAAATAGGGTAATACATGTGATTTTGTAAACAACTTGAGGGTTGTACTCTGCTAGCATGTTATCTTTTGAGTTATTTAATGCCATTTAGTGGTGGAGGCAATCTAAAGCTAACTCTATAATTATCGGCACGTCTGTTCATTAGTTTTTTTTTGCAATTCTAAGGACATATGGAAGGCTTATCCATGCTATTGGTACATTACTTGTAATTTTATTTTTATTTAAATTAGTACAAAATTTACCAATTGTTCTTATTATCATATTTCAATTATATCCAAGACTTAATCAGTATTATTTTTTTTTATCAGCTTTGTATTTTTGTTCATTCATGTTTCTGTACAAGAAACATTTGAAACTTGCTAGTTTGGGTTGTAAAGCGCATCTTGATTTAGGATGAAAAGCTTCTTTTACTTCAATCTGTTTTAATCCAGATACATTAATGTTTAACTGAGTTAAATGTTGATACCTGGTCCATGCATAATTCCTAATTTACTAAATAATTGGTAGTAATCATTAATCTATTTATTTGAAGTTATTGATTTCAATGTTGTGAGTTTAGAAATTTTAACATTAAAATCAAAGTGTAATATATATATGAGAGATGCCATTCTATCACTATGTTGGTATAATATTACAGTTAATTATTTTCAAATGAATCTAAATATTATATTTTTTGCATTTGTTGCCCATGAAAATATTCATCTTGATATATATAATAATAATTCAAACAAATTTATTTAACACAGTATTCAAAATTAAATAATATATTCTTTCCTGGAAGTACTTTCGATTGTTTCACTGACAATTTTTATCAACCATTAATACAAATGTACAGAAAATAAAAAAAACTTAATACATTTGTATTAATGGTTGATAAAGATTGTCAGTGAAACAATCGAAAGTACTTCTGGTAAAGAATATATTATTTAATTTTGAATACAGTGTTAAATAAATTTGTTTGAATTATTTTTATAATATTTAAAAATACAGACATTTAATGGTTATAGTTATATATATATATATATAATTAGATTCCAACTAGTAACCACTTAAACATTCACAATAAAATATAGTAATCAATATTTCTCACTGCGGTCAAGGCAACCTTCACACCTTTTAATAGCAAGAATGGAAATCCATTCTTACTAATGGTCCATTGAATATATATGAAAGAATAAAGGTTCATAAAAGTAGAGTTAAAAATAGATATCTTAGTTCTGCTTTGTATGTCCATGAAAAAGGTACAGACCACACTATTGATTTTGATGAAGCTAAGGTTGTCTTCTTTGAGAGAAATGAAATCAGAAGAAGAATTAAAGAGTCTTTATTATTGAAAATTTATTATTCTGAAGCAATTAACTTATTTAAGAGTTCTTTTAATATCAAGGGTGGATGGAAAGTGAATGGATTTGTGGGTAGTTTTTAATATTATATATATTGTGTAGTTTTTGGTAGTTCTTTACACTTGAGAAGTCTGCTTGTAGCAGTGAAACCTTAGGTTGTGTTTTAATATTATTTTTATGCTGGTCTGGTTTAATTTTGGATTTGGGGTAGTTTTGATATATATATATATATATTGTACCCTCACTTCCCGGAAATATATAATTATAATCACTTGATCTAGCTCAGATAAATAACTATGTTTATTTAAAATGTATTTAAATTAACAATAATTATATTTTTTAAGAATATCAATAATTAAATTAACTTAATTAATAAATAATAATATAGTTCTGGTTTATAGAATGAAATAAATGAATATCTAATCAAATCATGAGACTATGAAGTGAGTTTACAAGTGGCAGAGCGAATACATTAAGCTAATCTCCCACTGGATATCACCTTAATGGCATAAGAATACTATCCTTATTCCTATTACTCAAATACTACATTTATAGTACTCTTACGTCTTTAATCAAAACTAATTAAGTAAATTACCTTTAACAAATTAATTTAATATCTTTTTCAAAACTAATTTAACTCAAATTATCTCAGGTTCTCTTAAAATAATGATAAATTAATTATAACTTTTGTAATCAAGTATGATAAGGGATTTAATATCATTCCTAACTTACAATTTAATAATATTAATAATAACAAATAGTAATACTAATCTTTAATCTATAATTCACTCTCCTATCCTTTTTACTTATAATGTTATTCTTAGATATCACACAATCAAATGTAATGTAATTTTCTATTATCCATATGGCATCTTAGATAATATATTTAGTATGATATTACAATCTGAGAATATGTGGCAATCATTACTAAGATAATTTAATGTAAATCTTTGGTAATTATTCCATGACCATCATAACAATACCGTAAGTAAAACTTCTTAAATAAAATATATCAATAAAATATAACTCCTAAATAAAATTTTATTTATGATGTGCAAATATTATGTCTTCATTATAATTATCTGTGATTATGTAATTGTGATGTGAAGAAATTGAGTCAACACCAAGACTTATAAAACACATTTAACAATTTTATTAACAAACTTAACAATAAAATTATTTTCATTATTTACATTTTGATAGAATTCTATTTATTCGTATTCAGGTATTTTTTCAAGACAAATCAAATGACTTAAAACATAAGATACAGAACATCTCTTGCATAAAATATTTCTTATTTTTAAAATTATCATTATATAACTTTTTATTACAGTTATTCGATATTATTACTTTATAGGTTTTAAAAAAATATAGGTAATACTTTTATTATGTACTTATCCTTGTTATTTAGTTTTTAAAGTTATTTATCATTCTATATAGTCATTTTTCAATATTTATGTGAACAACCTTAATTCATAGCATACCATCAAACTAAGCTACTTACTAGTTATTACTTTAAACTTTAAATATCATGTATGGATTAGTATGTTGTTATAAAATTATTTTTTGTAAAACTTATGACTACTTTCATTCATTCAACACGATTCAGTTTATTACATTTAATCATAAATAAAAATATGCATTATAAGTATGTTTTTTTAAAAATTCTTAATAATTAAGTAATATCATTATAAATTCTTTTAAATTGTCAACTATTTATTTTCTAAAAAAAATAAATATCATTTTAACTATAAAAGTTTTATGATTCTTTCACTGATGAAATTATGTTTTTATAATTTTTACACTTATTATAATCTAAGCAACATAACTTATCTTATCCAATTTAACAATTCTCTATTTCCAAACTTATTTATTATTTCCAATTTTAAAACAACCATCTTTTACAATGTAATCCAATAAATTTCAATAACACATAAACTAGTAGGCATACGGGGTAAACTATAACTTCAACTTAACCTTTTATCAACTAACCATCATGGGCACAGTGTACACGAAATGAGGTATAACTTATTTGTTTAATAACTTCTTCTACCAAGTATAATGTCCAGGCTATTTATTCAGCACTATGGCACATTAAGCTTTAACACATAGAAAAATAAACACTGCCATGAATATAAACAAGATATAGGGCTATGTTAGCTATACTTGTATAAACATCAATATAGTATATTTTTCTTCCCATATAAATAAAACCTACATATAATATTCTCCTGGTCTTATATAACCTAATTATATTCACCAATTTACATCGCCAAATTCATCCTCATTTCTATAATAACAAATAAATTCATTTTTAGAATAACAGTCTAACTAACTAATAAGACAAGATTATTTCATTCTTTAATAGTTCTCAAACTTTAGCACAAACAATCAGAATCAGTGTCATATTTTTAACACTTTAAATTATTCAACAAAACATCCAATTCAGTTTTAATAGAATCATAGACTTATATTTCTTTTATGTTTAAATATCTTTACTATATCATTAAAATTATGCATATTCTTAAATAACTAAACAAAATGATAAATTATGTGTAGGTGTGTGTTTTATATATGCATCCATCCATACAAAATAACAAACATATTTTAAAACTATTAATAATTTACATTATTACCATAAGTAATTTCTGTTGGCAATTACTTAGTGATGTCATCTGGAGTATGATCTAAATCAGCGTTTCAACTTTTTGGCTCACGTCACTTGGTAATATATCATGAAATTGTCCCTTGTAAAAATGATTGTTTTGTGAATTTGTTATTGGGAGGTGTTATTTTATTTGATTATATATTATAAAGTGACCATGTATTCACATCAATAATGAGACAAATTACATTGTAACATGCTTAAACGTCATGTGGATTATAAACTCACTGAAATTATAAACTCACTGTAACATATATGTATGTGTTTGTTCAAAGTATCATATTTATCTACTATTTTGTCATTTTTCATTTACTAATAAATGGTTTTAATAAAAACACAAAATTATAAAAACCCAATTAATATATTTTTTTATCATAATCAAATGTTTTATAAAATAAATTTAATGAGATCCTTGTGTTGTTTCGAAGAAATAATTTTTTGAAATTTGGTTCAGAAGATGCAAGATATACCCTTAAGTCTATAGCTGATTCAATCTGTTTCAATACTTTTTTTAAAAAATATATGAAGAAAAAGCTCTTCTACTAATTCCATACTAGTAAATGGTAATAATAATTTAAGAGCTTTCTCAGAAAACTGTTCATATTCTTTAATGTTTAACCAAAATTAATTAGATTGTGTGATAATTCTATTAAATTTTCCTTCTCTTTTATTGATAATGATGTAGCTTTTTCTAAATTTTCTTCATAGAAGGGGTTTGAAATCCACTTATCATTTGTGTTTTCGGGTTTTGGAAAATATTCCATTAAAGACAATTTTAATCCTGTTAAATGTGTATTATATTTTCTGTATATCTTGAGACAGACTAACCTTATTTTCAAACAAAAAAATATGTAGAGTTTGAATTTTTCGGTTGATTGTTTTCAATACACTGTTTCCAAAAATCTAATTTCTTAATCATACTTTCAATTTTATCATTAAATTAAAGATCTTATCGAGTTATTCTGAAGTGTCAAATTTAAGTTCATTTATTTGAAAAATATCAGATAAATATGCAAGCACCTGAAGCCAATCAAAATCATACAATTTCGAAGAGAGATCAAAAGGATTGTCTTAAAAAAAACACCTGTGTTCTTGTCTAAGTTCGAATAAGCAGGTTATATAGGGATCAATGAATTTTAATAAACAAAGAGATACAATCACAAACAATAACCTGTCACTTGTAAGATGCGGTGAAGTGAATGAGAGTGAGCACTATGACAACAGTGGGCATCTCAAGTACTGGTGGCTACGGCTAAATTTAAAAGTTCACTCCAAAAAAAAAAAAACGATATCAATTGTGGATTTTCGATCATCGACTGTACATATTAAAACTTTACTGTATAATATTATTCATTAAAATAATTTTTATGAATTATAGGAAAAAACGTTTCTATGATATTTTTATGATTTAATTTTTTTATTTTTATGTCCACCATTATTGATTATTTTTTGTACAAACAGAATAAAGTGGAGAAGGGGAACCTGATCTAAATAAAGATTTTATTATTGTTTATTCCACATTATCACACTTTAAAATATATTAAGTTAAAGATTTTTCTTTTTTACAATAATTAGGTAAAGGTTTACTTTAGCGACCAGGGCATATTCGCCATCTAGTTTTTAAAATTAGAACTAAAATCTTACGTATCTGCTCTTATATTACAATTACAGTAAATATTTATTAATTAAAATGTAAAAGATAATAATAAAAAAAATAATTTACCTTTTTAACATAATTATGCCCTATGCATAGCAGGAAGTTGGAGAAAAAGGCGGCAGTGCTATATCTACTGCGGAAGGCAAATTCTTGGAGGTATGATGAAAATAAAGCCCTGCTGGTACCAGATTGGAATTCAGCTTACGCTTGGCCCTCATCCACATATTCTCAATATTCTGGGTATGTCTTGGTCTTCGGGATTCATGAAGTTGTCCTGGTGGATGACAACCGAATGCATGTACACCCCATTGCTAAGTCTGCTGATATTTTTGTATGCAGCCCAGCCATCTGAAATTATGCGAGTCCCTGGTAAAATGTACTGCTGGATTAGGGCCTCCAATGAGCCAGCCATTCTATCTGCAACTTCTGTCAAGAAGCACTTCCTTGATCCTCTTTCAATACCACCAAAGACCCAATGCCCTCTATGTAGTCCCCCTGTGGTATTTTCTGTGGAAATAATATGTTTCGTCAATTTCGATGACTAATGGCTCCCCATTGTCATCTATTCCACCGAGAACCATCGAGATAGTTTAAATTCTTAAGTTATAAATGCCGATAGTTTAAATTCTTAAGTTTCAAATAATTTAAACTAAGTATTTTAATTAAACTAGTGTAATTATTTCAACTTCTTTAAAATGGTAAATATTTTTTTTATCTTTTATATTTTAATAAATTTTAATGTAATTGTAATATAGTAGTATATACATAAGATTTTTGAATAATAATTTACTTATAATTTTGAAAACTAGAGGGCAAACATGATTTTTATGCTGTGGTCGCTAAAGTAAACCTTTACCTAAAATTTAATTACTAAGTTAGTAAATAATTTAATGTTTTCTGTTTCTATGCTATATTTATACTATGAATAAATATTACTATAATTTTGTTAGTAAAAATTAATTCTAAAACCATATTTACAATAATTTTAGTAAAATTTCTTACTATGAAATGTTTTTTTCTAGTTAATAAGTTCATTACATGAAGTATCTTTTCTCCTGGAAAAAAAAAAAAACATTAATACACACTTTTGACATCAATAATCACGCATGCTCCGGTTCTTAACGTTGTAATATATAATCCAAACTGACAGTCAAAGTTAAATACGGTACATTTACTTTTATTTTATAAGACTTACACTAATATAATTAATATTTTTCTTATCTCCAAAACTTTAAATCTTTAAAACAGGTATTGTTAGGTAAATATCTAATTTTAAATACTCTTCGTCAAGATAATTTTCCAAATTCTTGTAACTTTTCCATATTTTCTGAGGTTTAATATCTTCTGATACAACCAATACTTCTCCCAATATTTTCAAATAACTTAAATTATTTTCCCAAATAATTTAAATATACTTTTGTATGTCCCGCATAACTTAATGACTGACTTGTAATATTTTTTTTAAATATGATATAAGTCACATACTTGCAAATGATCTTATATTTTCTAGGAAAAATTCAATTTTAAAATATTTCCAATATTACTTCAGAAAGAAATATCCCCACGTTCTAAAATAATTGTTCGGTCATATTTAAAAGTTTTTTTCCTTTAAAAATATTTTTCCATTGTGTTTTAAATAAATTTTCTTCATAAAATATATTATCTCATTTAACTTTATATCTTTTAATGAAAATGGTTTTTTTTTTATATATATATATTTTTTCCGTGACGTTCTTTTTATGAAATTTAGTCGTAAATCAATATGACATATTAGCATAGGCAAAATTATATACTTTATACGATAATAATATTTGAATACCTCCATTAAATTTTTTATATTTGTAGTGTTTTAGTCTCTAGAATAACAAACCAGCCAAAAACTTGTTATCATTTTTAAGAACGAATTAGCGCTATCAAAATAGTATTTGTTTACTAGTTACGGTTACCATTCATACCGCAGACAATAATAGTCTAGTTCCGCAGTCATTCCTTTAATGACGTCATGATAGAAAAATCATTACGGATTGTAAGACATTACACTCCTTCCCCCTTAGTATGTAACATAATCCTTGAAATGCCCTGGTGGATGGCGTTGACGTTGAGGGTGTTCTCTGTAAGCCTTTGGAGTTTGAATTGAAGATGTAGGGATGGAAATGTGTTGAGCTCGGGTTATTTGTGTTTTCCAGTGTCACATTGGGTAGAGAATTTTGGGCAAGTGGTGTTTCCTCAGCAGGAGATGAGACAGTTGGAAAAGTGTCCACTGTTCTTGAGCGCAACTGATCAATGTGCTTATGTTGTAAACCGAGATCAGTTCATACTTCATATGACAGAGGGCCTGTATGCTGTTCTACCATAGCAGGAATCCATGGAGAACCCCTTCCTGCTGCTCGTGTAAATACTGTGTCATCTGGTTGGAATTCACGTAACCGATGATGTTTGTATGGTGCTGACTTTGGGGCTCTATCCGGATGAAGGAAGTCCAGGCATGTACGAAGGCGTCGATGAAAGAGCATTTCGGCTGGACTCAAACCTGTAGTTGTAGATGGAGTTATGTGCTGAGCCAAAAGGTATTGGGCAATACGTTGCTCCCAATTTCCATGAGTAATATGCTTTAGGCTCTCCTTCACAGACTGGACAGCCCTCTCCGCAAGACCATTACTTGATGGGTGGTAAGGTGCGATTCGTGCATGGCAAATTCCATTACTAGCAAGAAAAGTAGAAAACTCTGAAGAAACAAACTGGGGTCCATTGTCCGAAACTACACACTCTGGTATTCCATGGGTACAAAATAGTTCTCATAGTACTGTGACTGTTGCAACTGAGGTTGTTTTAGGCATTCTGCGCACTTTTACCCATTTTGAATAGGCGTCAACAACAACAAAAAGCATTTGCCCATCGATTGGGCCTGCAAAATCTATGTGCAGTCATGACCATGGTGTGGATGGTGGTTCCCAAGGGTGAATTGGAGCACGGGGGCAAGCATGTCTTATGACTTGACATTTTTGCATTTGCCCACAAGATTCTCAATATCCCTATCCATTGATGGCCACCATATGTATGATCTTGCTAATGCTTTGGTTCTCACAATGCCAGAATGACCCAAATGAAGTTCGTTAAGAACAATTCTCTGTAGAGAAAAAGGAATAATTATGCATGACCCCCAAAGCAAACAGTTTTTGTGTGTTGATAACTCATTGCGTCTTATAAGAAAAGGTTGAAGTTTAGTGTCTGTGGTTCTGCTTGGCCAGGCAGTGAAAATATAGTTTTTTACTCTTGATAACAAAAAGTCTTTTCGTGTTGCATGTGCAACTTGTTCAGCAGTTACAGGAGGATCTTCCAATTCCTCCAAGAAAAAGACACCATTCATGTTTGGATTGTCGCATTCGGTTGATGGAAGTGGAAATCTGCTCAATGCATCTGCATTTGCAACTTTTTTTTCTGGTTTATATTCCAGTTTGAAAGAATATGCATTGAGGATGTGTGTCCATCTTTGCATTCGGGGTGATAAAATTATTGGTGTTGGTTTATCCGAGGTAAAAATGCCAAGCAGCGGACGATGATCAGTACAAATGTTAAATTTAATTCCGAATAGGAAATGAAAACGTTTCACGCCAAATACTATTGCCAAAGCTTCTTTATCAATTTGTGCATAGTTTTGTTCAGCCTTAGACAATGTCCGTGAAGCAAAAGCAACTGGAGCGGATGATCCATCAGGATATTGCATACTTAATACTGCACCTACTCTGTAAGGCGAAGCATCACATGTAAGTAGAACACTTTGGTGAGGGTCAAATGGAACTAGAACATTATTGGACATCAATGCCTCTTTAAGTTTAAGAAAGGCTTTTTCATGTTGTGGTGTCCAAGTCCATGTAGCATTTGTCTGTAATAAACGATGTAAAGGTTCAGCTACTGTTGCACGATCTGGAAGGAAATTGTTATAAAAATTTATAAGACCTAAGAATGCTTTCAGTTCTATTTTGTTCCTAGGAGAGCAAGCATTTTGAATTGCAGTTGTTTTACTTGGAGATGGATGCAGGCCTTTACAGTCGATTGTATAACCCAGAAATTTCACAGAATCTACTCCAAATACACATTTTTCTTTATTGGCCCGCAATCCATTGTGTGCTAACCTTTTAAACACAGTACGTAATTTTGAACATAGATCAATTGTTGAAGATGCACAAATTAATATGTCATCGAAATATGGAAAAACTCCAGAAATGTTTCCAAGTAAATTGTCTATAATACATTGAAACATTCCGGGTGCAACACAGATTCCGAACTGTAGACGTTTTACGTGGAAGGCTCCTCGATGAGTGATGATTGTCTGTATGTTTGCAGACATATCATCAACTGGAAGTTGTAGGTAGGCCTTAGCTAAATCAATTTTTGCAAAGATAGAGCTAGGAGGAAGAGATGTCAGAAGATGATGTACCGCAGGTATAGGGTATGGGTGATTCTGAAGAGCTCTGTTGACTGTCACTTTGTAGTCACTGCATAATCTCACCTCTCCTGTTGGTTTAAGAATCGGTACTACTGGTGTTGTCCATACAGGGTTTTCCACTGGTTCAATGATCCCATCGCGGAGCAGAGTATCTAAAGCAACATCCACCTTAGGTTTCATAGCAAGTGGTAGTGGCCGGGCTCATAGTCTGATTGGGGGAAATTTAGGATCAACTGGCAATGATACAGCTGGACCCTTGTAAGTTCCTATAGATGAGCTGAAAACTTGTGGAAATTCATTAATGATATCTTGAATAGATGGTTCGGTAATTAGATGGACTCCAGTTAATGAAATACCTAGAGGTGTGAACCATTCATGTCCTAACAGGTTTGTACAGGGACTTTCTGTTATTGATAAACGTAGATGGCATGAATATACACCATACTGAACATGTACAACACAATATCCCTTGAATAATATTGAGTGGTGCTGGAAATCCCGTAATGTAATTGTTACTGGATGTAGTTCAGGTATTTTTCCATTGCACAATTCAGATAGTGTGTCAGAAGATACAATAGAATATTCTGATCCTGAGTCAATTTCCATTTTACATTCCTTGCCATTAATGTACACATGTGCGGAAGATTTAGGTGTTGAAGCATCACAGCGTATTTCATGGATATGGCTTACATCATCATCCTTCTCCATTACTGCCATGCAGTGGTTTGCAGATCCAGGAATAGTGCGTTGTTTTGCTTGGCATACACGCTGTAGATGACCTATTTTCTGGAAGAAATGGCATTTGGTTTTCTTGAAAGGGCATTCCACTTGATTGTGTTGACTGCCACAACCATAGCAAAGTGGAGATCCCAATTGAGATGCACCAATGTTCTTTTTGTGTGTAGGGGATGTTTGTGAAGACAGTGAAAACCTAGAAACATTTTTGCGAGGTAAGGTTGATCTGTTTCGCTGAATAAGATCAACAGTCGACATGGGAGTGTTTGTGGCAGGATTTCACGCACCTGCACCAATGCAGATTTAGCAGCTAAACTACGCTGTATAGCTATCTCTAATGTTAAAGATTCTTCTGTTAATAATTTGCGCTGTGTAGTTTCATCACAAAGTCCACAGACAAATTGATCTCGAAAACGCTCTGTTAGTGAAAGACCAAAATCGCAGCTCTCTGCCAAACGTCGAAGGTCGGCTAAAAATGCACTCACATTTTCTTCTTCTCGTTGCCAACGATGGTGAAATTGAAAACGTTGGTAAATAACGGAAGGTTGTGGATTAAAATACTGTTTTAATATATTTACTATTTCTTGATATGACTTATCATGAGGCAATGCAGGTGATATAAGAGAATGAAGAATACTTAATGTTTGTAGTCCGCAGACAGCGAGGAGTGTTGCACGTTTCTTTTCGTCAGCAATAATATTATTAGCTTCACAAAAGAAATTTACCTGTGATGCGTATGTATCCCACATTTGCGGTGAGTCAGCGTCGAAAGGTGCTATAGAACCAATAGTTGCCATTATAAATCCAATAGAAAACAAAGTTTGAGTAAAAAAAAAATTTGGCGTCCTACGTACGATTAAGAATAATATTATAAAGAACACTGCTCTCTCACGTATCCCATCCTCATCTCCAAAACTGGTGTAGTGTTTTAGTCTCTAGAATAACAAACCAGCCAAAAACTTGTTATCATTTTTAAGAACGAATTAGCGCTATCAAAATAGTATTTGTTTACTAGTTACGGTTACCATTCATACCGCAGACAATAATAGTCTAGTTCCGCAGTCATTCCTTGAATGACGTCATGAGGAATAATTTAATTTTTTAGCAAAACATTTCTATATCACATGAGCTTATAATAATAGACTACTGTACTTTTACAAAAATTGAATTTAAATAAAATGGATTATTACACTACTAAATACTTTACCGAAATTGTAGAAAATATTAACGATGTTATAATAGTATGTCGGTAGAATGAGATAACAGCTCAATAATCGTCTGCCAAAATGTAAACAGCTCTTAAATACTCCAGCTGATTCCAATTTTGATTGGTCCGTTAAACAATCCTGGCCTCAAATTATCCGGGACCACGAACATTGGTTTAAAGTTAAAGTTAATAATAATTTACTAAATATTTTTAATTTTTTAAAAAATCACATTTCAATATTTATTACCATTTTATTTAACTTACTATATACTCTAAAATAATTTTTAAAAAATCACATTTCAATATTTATTACCATTTCTACCTTTATTTTGAACTTAACGTATTTATTTTCAACAAAAAACATAAATCTGATTTTATTTATTATATTCACTTTTAAAATACAATTTAACATTTATAACTGATAATATTATTCTATTTTCAAACACAGGTGTGTGTCACGTGATTTGCAAAACTAAATAAGGCGCTAATAATTTAAAGACTAAAATAATAATTTAATTTATAAAATGTTACATAATCACTATTATAGCACAATTTTAAAATAATTATTTTAATATTATAAAACCAAAAAATTACACTTTTCTCCCACATTATTATTTTTTAATCAAATGATTTTAAAAATATAGCCATTAAATACAATTATTATTACTAAATCTATTTGTTTAATTTTAAAGCATTACTTTTAAAATTTACCCTAATTATTATTTATAAGACTTATTAAATCAGTATTTATTATGGCCAATTCTCCCAAACATACAATCTTATAATGATTTATAGTTAACTGTTTTTTTACAAATACCAACCCAACACTATACATCAATTATTTTACTTGCCTTTACAAAATTATTCAAAGAATATTAACACACAACATATATCATCTCTTATCCAACTTCAAAATTTAAAATTTTTCAGTAAATTATTAAAAATAATCCATGCTAACCTAAACAAAAGGGTACAATATATATATATATTCTTGTATTATTTCAGGAAGCATAGGTTCTGAGTTCCAAAAATTTCTTGATCTGATTAATACTAGTTTAAATACAACCATAGACCATTATAACTATGTGCTCAAGCATATTTAAAAATTTAAAAAATTGTAAAGCAGTAAATGCATATATTTGCTATTACAATTTTTTCTATAATAAATAGAAATGTTTATAAATTTTAACATAGAGTTATTCAAATTCTAGAATGAAAACTGTGACAACATAAGACAAAAAAGCTAGTGACATGGTTTGAGAAGATTATACAAGCCAATGTATGAAGTGTAGAAATATTTACATTGCTTAATTTTTTAATTATAGCTTTCCATTAATTATTCTCCACCATATTCTTCCAATCAAGACACTTAATATTTCACCTTTTTAAAGTTGTTTTGAAAGAATTTTTATAGTATCAATAGAATTTGCTTCTTTCATGAGAACTATACTGACCCAATAGGGTAAAAGTAGTTGAAGACTAACAGACTTAACATGTTAATTTTTTGGATCAATGAAAATATTCTATTATTGTTGATTGATATATTTATTTCAGTATAGCGTTATGCACTGGGATTATTATATATATTATACTGTCAAGTCACATCAAAAAATAAAAATATATTTGTATTTGATATTTGATAAGGTATTGTGAAATGTAATATAATAAAATAGGAATATTTACAGATCTCTAATGAAAGTTACAAGTTCAACTGAAACAAGAAGTAAAATGAATTTGTTTTTAAAAGATGCAAAAAAGTGATATATTAAATTGAGCAATAAAGAGATATTGAAGATGTTGAATATAATCATATATTTTATTTATGTCAAAATTAAAATAATGATACTAATTTCTTTTGCTCATAAAATTAGTACATCTTACTTGAAATAATTAAATATAACTGAAACATTTTTATTAAGAAGGCCTTGCTTGAAATATCTGCATTTTCAATCTTGTAATGGGGTGATTTTATAATTACTACTATTAGTTACTTTAGTCCAGAAAAACATCATTAAGCTTTGAACAATCCAAATTAGAAGGAAAGGATAATTAACAATGTTGATCCATAAAGATAAATACTGTATAATTGTAGGTAGTAGATTCATAAGTTTACTATTAGTAATTTTGACAAAATTATGAACTATTTGCATTAAAAATATATTATTTTACTTAAAAAAATATAACCAGAAAATTTCATCCATGTTCTGTTTTTTGCCTATTTCTGCTTTTATTTATTTAATTTTATTATTTAATAATGATCTCTTTACTGCTGTTTCAGCTGTTTCACTCGATGTTCCAATTTTAGAGATTTTGCTTTTGCTGCTTTTATTCAACATACTCTCTTCAAAGCAATAATTATTTTTATTTATTCCACTACAGAGTCATCTATCATAATCTTGAGAAATTAGTCTGGAATTTTGGGCTATCATACTAGTGTTCATAGACTAATCACATGTATGCCAAATTGGCATGCAGAAATCATTAATGCTTGATTGTTCAGCTGTGTATAATAAGCATAAAGGTGTGACATCCTGTAGTCTATATGGATTTTTCCATTCTCAATATATATTATATACAGCCCATTTTTATTCATATACTACAAAGATGTGATATACTCTACTGGTTATTAACAGTCATCTATTAATACTTCTATGAAGTGTATGATCCTTGTTGCTGATAATGAACAGAATTAAATACCTTTAACAAGACCATATCTCATATAAAATAGTAGAAACTGCTGAATACATTCAAATTTAGTTATCTCACTAGAATAATTTGGGTGATATATTTGCTGTTTTATTTACTAAACCCATGAATAAATGATTATATATTTTTATGAATGATTATCTTGTAAGTGCTCTCTGCTGTATATAATAACCATAATTATTAAATCACTAGTCATCACATGATCACCATCACTCCTCACTGATGAAGGCCACAAGCCAGAAACTAGTCGGAATATTGGATGAGTAGGCACTAGATGGGGATTTTATGCACAAGCCTTCTGGCACCCATTGATTACTCTGGCTGTCACTGGGTGGCACTACTGTATGGAGAGTTTTGCCTGTTTTAATAACCATAATTATATGATATCCTATAATCAATTCAGAGTTTCTCATTACTAATATATATTATATATGACCCATTTTTACCCCAAAACGTGTGTGCCCACACTGGTCATTAACAATCACCTTTTATTAATTCTATGAATTGTATGCTTAGTTCTTATGCACTTTTAAGTGTGTAATATATATTTATTATATGTTTGGTTTGATAGTAGAGTAACAATTTCTGGATCTTAAGATTGATAGATCACACCCAGCTCTGTTACTCGTGGCACTTAAAGTTTTTATGAACTCTTGAATAATAAAGTTATGCATTTTTTTTTATTGAACAAATATAATATTTATACGCTATACATATTGTTTTATATATTTATAAAATTAACCCTTAATTTAAAAGGATTTAATAAACAAGCTACTATGTATTATTCGCAATTTAGAACTAAAGTTCAATCACTTTTTTTTTCTTTGCAAGTGATGGAAATTAAGAACTTGCTAAGAAGAAAGGACATTATGTGTTTTTTTAATAAATAAATCTAAAAATTAGTAAATTTTAAAAATAGAAAAATTGAAATAGACAATTAGTAATTAATTTAATAATTTATCAATTTTTATTTTTATTAAATTAACTTACCATAGTTACTAAAAAACAAAATTAATGCAGTTTCCTATAATTTTAAGAAATAAATATATTAATTTAATAAATATTTTCCAATATTGAAAATTCAGATTATTCTGAATATTTAAGATATATTTTTGTATTTATATCATCATCATCATCATCACCATTATCAACCATTATCAGTCCACTGCAGGATTTGTATATCTGTGTGCATATATAAAGTAAATCTTCCTAAAAATAGCCTGTTGTAAATATTTCTCTATAGCATTCTCCTACAAAAAACCATGGATGAAAAGACTTTATCAGGCTAATAATTGATTTTTTTTCTTTACCAATTGTTATGTGGATGGTTGTCTAGGTTAGATACAGATAGGATATGTAAAATGAAAATTCTCAAATATTTGGGAATTTGAATATAGTCTTAGTTTTATTTAGAATTAAATTCCAAGTATGGAAGATGAATATATTGATGATTACGCCTGCATGTCTTAATATATATTTTCTGAATTTTGAAATCCAAATAATAATTTATCATAGTTTTGTAGTTAATTAGATATAAAAGATAGCTGTTAGAGGATTGCATTATATCCTAAGATCTAGGTGCAGTGCTCTCAGATCCAAGGTTATTCACTGACAAAAGCCATAAGCTAGAAACTAGTCTGGGATATTGGATGAGTAGGCACTAGATAGGTATTTTATGCATAAGCCTTCTGACATCCATTGATTACTCTGGCTTGTGCTGAGTGGCACTACTGTATGGAGAGTTTTACCTGTTTTAATAATTTTTTTACTGAAAAATTTATTTGTTCAAGTAAAACAAACAAACAAAAAAAAGCCTATTAATTGTTGTCATATGGAATGGAATGTATTCATATATTTTGAAAGCTTTTAATTGCAATTTTGGTGGTATTCAATTGATTATACAATTGTTTTTGCACAACTTCAATTTTTTTCTTTAATTTTAAGAAGGAAAAAAAGAAAATTCTACAATGGCTAATGTTTTGGAGAAAAGAAGTTGAATTCTGTTTTTTTTTTTTTTTTTTGAGTATTAATAAAATATTGCACTCTTAATAGCGATTTGGTCCAAGAAAAAAAACCTCTGTAAACTAGAATTTCGAAATATTTTCTTTAGTTTTATGTTTTTAAAGCAGAAAACATATGTTTTTTTTATCTTTTAAGACTGTCAGATTATTAGTTATCCTATCATCAGTTTTAAAAAAGACCACTGAATTTTTTTTTGTATTTCCTGTGATCATGGTATAAGATAATAAACTCAAGTTCATTGTTTTTCTTACAATTTGTAACATTTTGTTTTCTGTTTCCAACTATGTAATGGAAATGAATGTGATATAAAATAATTATTATAGAATCAAACAGTGTTGTTGAGGCTCAATGTTTTAAATTGTCTATATTTATTTAAAATGGAGCTATCATTTTTATGCATTTTGCCTACAATGCAGAACATATAATCCATTCAAGTCCCATGCTAATATTGTTATGAAGTAGCAAGATTGTTTAACAATTTTATTATATTTTATTCTAATTATTATAAACATTTTTATATAATCAGCATTAAATACATTGTATCATGATTTCAAATGAAAACTGGTCTTGTTTTGAGTGTTAACACAAAGATATGATTAGAGTTTGCTAAAAGTGTGAATTTCATTTTTATATCCAGAATTATTAAAGTCTTTATTACTCAAAGAGACAGACATTCTTTATAATAACTATATAAAAATATTGTAAAATGTTTCAAATTGTTACTTATGTGATTTATTGAAATGAGATTATTTTGCTGTTATGAAATATAGGATACTGTATGATGTATTATCTACTTTTGTCCAGTTCCTTAGGAGTTAATTCATATGTTGGATAGTTAAACCTCAAATTACTCACACTTCCTATATAAATTTAAAATTTAAAAGTATGTATCTTTACATCACTTTAATCTAAAGCCAAATATAGAAATAAAATGTAATAGATACTATATATATATATATATATATATAGTATCTATTACATATATATATATATATATATATATATATATATATTACCAGTCAAATCTTCCGAATAGTTTTAAGGGAATATGAAATATCTCTGAATAATTAAGGTAACTAGCATTGAAAATTTTAAATATTTTAAGATATTGAACTCATGTCAATAAATTGGTGAGATAACATTGGTCTGATTCTACATCAACACTTTTAAATTTAGAGTTCTCACTTATATAGTACTTAAAACAAGCAAAACTCTCTATACGTATTGCCACTCAGTGCAAGCTAGAGTAATCAATGGATGTTAGAAGGATTGTGCATAAAATCCCCATCTAATGCCTACTCATCTAATATAACCAGACTAGTTTCTGGCTTGCATCCTTTGTCAGTAACTAGTCTGGGGATATTGGATGAGTAGGAACTAGATGGGGATTTTATGCACAAGCCTTCTGGCATTCATCGATTACTCTAGCTTGCAGTGTGGCAATACGTATAGTGAGTTTTGCCTGTTTTAATAACAGTTGTAAACAAGCATAAGAAGTAGTGGTCATGTAATGTTTATATAGTACTTGTGGGCATTTGACATTTTGAAATGAATATGGCATACCAATTCAAAGTATCATAGGATTTTTTAAGCTTACTTATAAAATCTAAATTAACACCAGTAAGAGATTCTAAACCAGTCTATTCTAAAATTATTTATTTGTGCATGCAAAATCGATGAAATCAAATAGCATTTCCAATCAGTTTCATTGGCTTTTATTGATAAAGATCATTACATTCATTAATAACTACCTTTTCTTATATTAGGGTAAGTTAATTATTTGGAAGTTTTAGATCCTCTTAAATTTTGCACCCAAGACAGTCCTAACTATACCTTATGTCATCTGATATATAATTAGCTATACAATTCAATAGTCATCAACATTACCATCTGATCATAATTAATTATTTATGGGTACATAGAGTGTTGAGTGTATTACTGTCATTAACTACTCTGTTTTGATTAAATCTATTTGTACTTAGATACTCTAAGATGGAAAATGACACACTAATAACCTACATTTCATGGAGTATTTGCTATCAAAGTTAGTTTTACAATTTGAATATGAATGACAGGGAAGAATTTGGTGATGTTCTTCACATTACTATAAAGTAGAACATGAAACAAATATATTATTGTTTTCCAAGAGATCCAAATCACTAGATGATTTGAATATTATTGTTTTCCAAGAGATCCAAATCACTAGATGATTTGCATATTATTGTTTTCCAAGAGATCCAATTTACTAAATAATTTTCATATTGTTTTCCATAGATCCACATTACTAGATGATTTGCATATTATTGTTTTCCAAGAGATTCAAATTACTAGATGATTTGCATATTATTGTTTTCCAAGAGATTCAAATTATTAGATGATTTGCATATTATTGTTTTTCAAGAGATTCAAATTACTAGATGGTTTGCATATGGTTTATGTTTGCTAAAAATAAAATCTAGAAGATTTTTGTAAGGAAAGAATATTTTAGAAAACTGTTTAAATTTGATTTCTCTTAATGGAGATGGACATGATTTTATCAACATTAGCATTTTTAATTGATAATATGAAATTTGGTTGTTTAAGAAGGTTATAAAATAGTTTAGTAATTCAGGATTGAACTGAGTCACATACTGAGCATTATTTATTAAAATGGGATTTTTAAATTAATATGTAATGAATTGGATAGATGAAGATTATCTATAATATTGGCAATTAAATCTTAATTAATAAGAACATATTAGGATTAAATATGATAGATTTCTATTCTATATAATCAGAATGAGAAACTAATATGATCAGACTGGAATAAAATAATGCTATATCGATCATGTGATGTTTTATCACCTTTGTTACCTTCATCAGTAAATGACAATATCTTACTTGGATTAAACTTCCTAGTTCTTTTTACAGAGAACTTTTGAAATCTTTTTATTTTCACAATTATCTGGCAAATATTTCATTCTCATTATTCCAAGGTGAAGTTTTATGTAAGATTTTTTATTACTATGTATGCAACGCATATTTATTCAAGTTTTTTTAATATCATTAATTCTAGTTTGGTTTTGAATCCATTCTTTATTTTTCATTCTTATTTCATTATTTCTTGCCAAAGTATATATTCATTTTTTTTTAATTTTTGTATTTAAGAAGCTGATTTTATAGATATATTGATTAATTATTTTCTTCTAATAATAATTCATTTAAACAAAAGCAAAACTCTCCATACAGTAGTGCCACCCTGTGCTAACCAGAGTTATCAGTGGATGCCAGAAGGCTTGTGCATAAAATCCCTATTTAGTGCCTACTCATCCAATATCCCCAGACTAGTTTCTGGCTTGTGGCCATCATCAGTGAGGAGCCTTGGATCTGAGATGGTGATCATGTGAATAATTCATTTAAATGTAATATTACTTTTACCTGATGCAATCTACACCATTATTTGTCCTTTTTATTTTAATGACACTTTTACTGTATTTTTTTATTATCTTAGTTATTCTTTTAATTTCAGTTATTCACTATTTCCTAGACATTTCCAAATCTGTTACAAATCACTTTTATTTATTACATTTTTCAGTATTGCCTTTAAATTAGCTAAATTTAATGTCTGAATTTGTAATACATCACAAAACTGTAAGAATATTATCCCCAAGAATAAGATAACAAAGACAATTATATTTTATTATGTGTTCTAACTTTTCACAGTTTCCACCTTCAGTTGCTTTTTTTTTTATCAAGGAAATAATTTTGAAGAACCTTGAAGTACATCTGTTTTTATCTTGAAATTTTAGTGTTTATATTATTAATGGAGTGATATTTTTGCAAGCTTTATTAAATATGCATATGTGAAACCATTTTTCTTTCTTTAACAACATCAATTAATTTGTTATATCACTAAACATCACATGATCTCCATCTCTTATACTAGCACATAATTGTTATTAAACAAGGCAAAACTCTCCATACCATAGTGCCACCCTGTGCCAACCAGAGCATCCATTGATTACTCTGGTTGGCACAGGGTGGCACTACTGTGTGGAGAGTTTTGCTTTGTTTAATATCAATTAATTTAATAAATAATTTTTCATGATCACATTTGGCTTTAAACACACAAGATAGTTTTTAGCACTGTTTTTATTACACTTCTGTATTATGTGTCTGTGATGAGAGATTATATGTCTGTATATTTATGGAGATAAAATAAATCAGTCATAAACAGATCACTGCAGAACAAAATTTATTTCAGCATCTATCCACTGCAAAACAATGAAAAATAATATATTAATTTAGATGTTTTTTTTTTTAATTTCCAGTTATGAATAGCTTGAACAATATTTAAATGGCTGTCAATATTAACGATTTGCCTGTTGCCTTAAAACTGTACATGCAAATACTGTGTATATTTGTAATTAAAAAAATGGAAATCAAAATTTTTAAAACAAAAACTATAAAGTTAATTTATTTAATAGTTTTTATTATTATTATTATTATTATTATTATTATTATTATTATTATTATTATTATTATTATTATTAAATGTAAATATATTAAATTTAAGCGTAAACAGATAATATATAATAACGTAAAAGCTAAACACCTTCAAACAGATACGCTTTAAAAATGCTTAAGTGACAGCCAATCAGATGGAATAATGGCATCACATGGGACTCTAAATTATAAAACACAAGCCAGAACTATTAGAAAAAGATGGGACTCATCTTAATTTATGCCTCAATTATATTTAAATAAGCCAGACTAAAACATTTTGAACTAAGAGTGTGAAGCTTAAATACCTTCACATTTAATCCACTAAATATTATATATATATAAATTAACAATGCAAAATCATCCGATTTACAACGAAGCAATATTTTAAATCTAATGAAATGATATTAATAAATGTAAATATATTAAATTTAAGCGTAAACAGATAATATATAATAACGTGAAAGCTAAACACCTTCCAACAGATACGCTTTAAAAATGCTTAAGTGACAGCCAATCAGATGGAATAATGGCATCACATGGGACTCTAAATTCTAAAACACAAGCCAGAACTATTAGAAAAAGATGGGACCCATCTTAATCTATGCCTTAGTTCAAAATGCTTTAGTCTGGCTTATTTAAATATAATTGAGGCATAGATTAAGATGGGTCCCATCTTTTTCTAATAGTTCTGGCTTGTGTTTTAGAATTTAGAGTCCCATGTGATGCCATTATTCCATCTGATTGGCTGTCACTTAAGCATTTTTAAAGTGGATCTGTTTGAAGGTGTTTAGCTTTCACGTTATTATTATTATTATTATTATTATTATTATTATTATTAATGTTATTGTTATTTTGATTATTATTATTAGCTTTAAATAATATGTATTGTAACCTTAATATTCTTATAAAAAGTTTACAATTTTAGATATATTCTATCTTCTTTTTAATATTTCAAAGATATATTTTATTACATTAAGCTTTTTCAAAAAACCCACAGAATAACATTAACATTTTTTTAGCAATGCAAATTATCTGTTTCACAGCTGTAGAAAAGCTTTGGACCAACAAAGATATTCATGCCCTAAAAATTGATTTTAGAGCTTCAATATAAAATGCATTAGTTATTTTACACCTGGATCTCCCATATACCCCAATTGCACCCAATTGGTAAAATGTCACAAATAATATATTGTTATATAGTGAAAAAATATTTGTTTCAATTTCTTTACATCTTTATTATATTTTTAAAAAGTTTGAATATGATAAATGGTTTTAAATTTCAAAGTACTGAGAAAGTTAATGACGTTAACATTTAGAACAAAAATGTTGGGCATCATATCAACGTTTAATTTTACACAGTTTCCATATCAATTTTTAGTGAAGTGTGCTTGATAATTTAATTAAAACGAAAAGACATGAGCTAGACCTTTCGCAGCTATTTAATTTCTAAATGAATAAATTTTTGATTTTTAATGTGTGGCTGTAGTTTTATTAGAATATAAAATCTAGAGTACCTTTAAGAAAACGAATAATTTAAAAAAATGTTAATTATTTGCATTATTTAAAAGAAAAAAAAAATGTTAATATCGATTCTCAATTTTTGTTGCTTGGTCTCTTCATGGCTTATCTATATTTAGAATGATTTATGAGACAGCCGAGACTTTTAATCATAAATTGTAAGATGTATCCGTTTAAAAAAGTGACATTGTCGGCTTTAATTTATAAACTAAATCTAAAGATAGAAAAGAAAGTTCTGCTATCAAATAAAATATATGGAACATATATATTTTTCTTTTTATTAATTTCCTATATATATATATATAACAGATAATTTGAAGTATGAGAATTCTGCGTTGTACATATTGTGGTGACAATAACATATACTGTATTTATTATTGGATATATATTAAGTTCTTAAAGAAAAATGAAAAGAAAGTAATAATGTCTTGATCCTTTCTTAAACATGAGCTAAAATCTAGATCAAGTGAAACTAAAATCATAAACATTCATTGTCACATGCAAATATTCTTATTAGTCGTTCATATATTTTATGTGAGATCACATTGATGATGTAAAAGTCCATAGCAATGAACTTACACATTCATACTTGATAGAAAAGTTTTTGTAAGAAAAAAACATTTATTTTATTTTAATTTTTTAATATTTTATTAGCATTTAAAAAATCTCTCTTCTTAAATAACGTATTTTAGTGTTTATTAGTATTATTATTATTCGGGCTTGTAATGAAATTGATCAGCTCATTGCTCTATTTTTTGTTGACATGCTCATTTCTTTTGCATTTCTTATTTTAATATCTGATCGTTTTTAAACTTTTCAATTTTTTTCTCTCTTATAAAAGAGAAAGAAGGACTATTGAATTTCTGAAGAAAACTGCTAGACAATCAAATTGACAGACATTTTGATAAAAAGCATCATGAAAAGAACTCATATTGTTTAGAATATTCTTAATATTCTTTAAGATTTATTTTGAGCGTTTCAGTTTACTGGCAGTAGTGTCAAATTATAGATCAAGAGCTCATCTATATTTTTTGATGTTCTCATATCATGTGACCATCCAAATAACTGATATTACAATTTATTATACATATTTGAGTTGAATCACTATAAATTATATTTTGTTTTAACTGATAATGAAGTATATGTTAGTTTAGTGAATAAATTAAATTATGTCAAGCATTGTTAGCTGAGAGGTCATCGTACCCACCTTGCAAGCAAGTAGTTGGTTGCAGATGGCTGTGGGTTTGCGTCCCAGCCAATGCTATGACATATGAGGAAAAAAAATTAAAAAAAGGTTATGCTATACCTTCAGTTTTTCAATAAAATGGATAGTTGAATTGTTGAAAGGATGAGAAGATTAGAAGTCTTTCCATTAATGTTTGAGGAATTGCTATTTTAATATGTGCTGAACAGTGTGGGAGATTATGATCTGGCCCAATTGATGAACGCTGCTTCTGTACAAAATACATATATTGGAGATCATATATCTTTATTGCATAAATATGGTCATGTATGTCAGTTGCTTGAGATAGAGTGGAAGATAGATAGACATAAAAATCCTGAGTTCAAATCCTCTCTTTATAATAAAAAAGTTATTTGTCAATTATTTATGTATATTTTAAGATGATAGTACTTTATTTTAAAAAGTAAGTGATTACAACTATTCATTCAATTAATTAAATATTTTTTTTAATGTTTCAAGATTAAATATATGCAAGAGTCAACATTTTAAAGTGATGAACATGAAATACATAAGACAGATACTGTTAAGTAGAAGTAGTAATAGTAGTAGGAGTAATATGCAGCTTTCATAACAAAATATCTTGCCAAGTTTATATAAAGCAGAATTTATTTTTATACAATGGAATAACTAATCACGATTATCTGATCATCTCAGAATGATGACTGTGAGATATCATATGATGTTCAAATTATAAGTGCATTGACCAATATTATAAACCTAGGAAATATATGGTAATAATTAAATATATGGGAACGATTTGCTTAGAAAATTTACAGGCTGTGTGTTTGCAAAAAAGAGCAATGCTTTAATCTAAATTTTTGACAGAGATAATCTACTGAAAGGTACACACAATAGAATATAAAGCAGTGGATTTAACATATTTTCAAGTAATATTTAAAAACTTACATTCTTACAAAAACACTTGATGAATGAATAACCTGGATTAGCAAACTAATAGAAGTTTTCCATTCATACTACTTTACTGATTGGATAATAAGATATAAGAAAAAAGTATAATTATTCGACATCATGAAGCAAGCCGTGCTTTGGCCAATACTCAAATTGGTCAGGGTTATTAATAAATTAATGATTTTTTGAAGAATGTTTATAATAAACCAAAAGCAGTCATGAGAATATATGGAAAAATTACAAGATAACATAAAGCAAAGAAATCTATTGTCACTAAGCATATTTGTTAACATCTTGAAAAAAATGTGCATAGAAATAAAGAGAAGACTACAGAATCATCAACTCTGGAAATGGGAATCAATGATTTAATATATGCAGATTATATAATAATCACTAAAGTATATCATAAATGCTGTATTCAACATTATAATCTAAATAAAAAAGCATAGAATATGATAAATTAAAGAAATGGTATTTATGAAGAAGAAAATTCAAATAATATTTAAGGTGTTTGAGTTCATATTGAAAGTGTTTGATACAATGAAAATATAGAGGATTTCAACTCAGACTTTCAAGTCCCTTCACTACCCACGCTATCATACTACTGATACACATGACCACAAGCATGCAAAAAAGATAATCATCAATATACATATTTCATGCTAAGCCAGCACTCATCAATTGGTCCAGTTTACCATCTTCCATATATATATATATATAATCAGTGCTCAGTATATATGTATGGAAGATTGTAATCTGGACTAACTGATGAGTGCTGATTTAGCATAAAATATGTGTATTGGTGATTATTTATCTTTTCTGCATGTATGGTTATGTGTATCAGTAGCATAAGATAGTGTGGATAGTGAAGGGGCTTGAAAGTCTGAGTTCAATTCCCCTATATTTACAATTATGCTCCAGGTATAAGAGTACTTGGTATTTCAAATGTGATTTAATGAAAGTATACTTATAAGTGATTTAGATTACTAAAAAAATTGAAAAAAAAAAAAAATGAATCTAAGAATTATTTAATCAACAACACATTAGTAGGTTATGAAATAATTTGAAAAAATAAAGAACTAAACAACAAAACTGATTAAATGTATTTTGTAAGTATATCTATTCTATTACAGTATACAGTTTTATGAAGCATTGTTTGATGAAATGTTCTATAAGAGTTCTGGTATTTGTAATACTATACCATTAAGAATTTTATGGATCAAAATTATATAAGTGAATTAGCAAGAAATTTTCTTGATGAATAACTGTTTAATTTAATTTATTGAATATCTGATGATGTGCAAATGAAAATCTTAATCCCAGATACTGTAAAGGAAAAAAATATCATAAAATATGCATGATAGATTGCTAAATAAGTAAGGACACATTAGTTTTTATTATTCAGAACTGTAATTCATTTTTAAAGTTAATAATGATATTTTTTTAATAGTATAGAAGCATATAATAGATATTAAGCATCTATATAAGTATTTAGGCTTAGCTTTTTAAAAAATTGTGAATAGATTGAAGCCTGCCGATTAAAGTTTGAAGATTTTCTATCTTAATATAAACTGATCATTGATTATACGTGGGGAATGATGGTCTGGACCGACTTATGAGTGCTAGTTCAGCATGAAATACTTATATTGGAAATCATTTATCTTTTTCACATGTATGTTGTCATGTGATTTGGTTATATGAGATAGAGTGGATAGCAGAAGGAATCATGAAGTCTGTGTCCATGTCCCCCATATTGAATTTAAATTCCAAGTATACGAATTGTGCTTGTACTTCGAAAATATTACAAATTTGTAATTCCTCATAATAGATATGTTTGTTAAATGTGATAGCTTTTAAAATGGCAGATGAAATAACTAATATTATTTATAAAAGAAGCAATAGTTAAATTATCTTCAATAGGATGTACAGCTTTATGAGGTAGTTAAAACTGACAAAAAAGTAAACAACTTTAATAATATTGTAAAAAAACAAACATAGCAGGTTCCTTAACTGTGACCTTGACAAAACAATCGTTTTATTTCTAATCATTTTATGTAGAAATTCTATTTATTTGACCAAACTCTGATCAAAGAAATGGTTTCAGTAATTAACATTAACTACCCCAGAATAAGGGGCAATATTTGTATTGATATGCAAAAATTGATTCATTTAATATAACTACAGCCAAAACCATTCAGTTAATTAGTCTGTCTTTGTTTGTTTTTTTCATTCCTGAATCCAAAATAAATTCCAGAAATTTGACCTTTTCAAGTGGGATAATATGAAAAATCTGTTTTCCTATGTATCAAGAAACCAATAAAGGGAAACTTTCAGATACTTAATTAGAGGGGTTTGAACTCAGGATTTTTAAGCCTATTCATCCCCACTTCATATCAAGCAATCATATACATGACCACAGACATGCAAAATAGATACATGATCCCCAATATATGTATATCATGCAGAGCCAGCACTCATCAGTTAAGCTGGATCATAATTTCCCACATATATATATATATTATAACCTACACTCCCAACACCGCTCATATACATTACATGAGCGAAATGCCCAGGCGCCAGTTCTATTAATGAATAGAACAATATAACAAAAGATATAATAAAATTATTACTGAGACTCTATATTTAAGTTTATGTTCAGCTCAGCTCAGTGGGAGGCTATAGGCAGTTCATAAGATATATGATAATAAATGAATAAAAGAAGAAATATTATAAAATATTCAATATAATGTAAACTCCTTTGTTAATTAATTGTATGATAAAGAATCATAATGTTTACTTAGTACAGTCTATTAAAATATACTTTAAACTTAATTTCTTCCTTCATCCAAGTATAACATATATCAGCTTGCTATAATTATACTCTTAAACAATTCTATGACTTGGCATATAATAATCTAAACATCTACTTTAATGCCAATCAAGAAATAAACAATAAGATCTCAGGGAATTTAACAAGCACAGTTGAATTAAATAAACTACATTGGCCCATAAGTTATAATTATAAGATATGATAAAATATATGAAACAAATTGTCTAACTATTCTACTGTATTTCAATAATAAGATAATGACAGAGATAGGGTATTTTAATCTCATATCATCATCTCACAAATATAGTGACTTGGCAACCTTTCTAATACGTTTATCAAGTGGCAAATACTCTTTATAATGTTTGGATTAAGAAATACAATATTGTCAGACACTAGAAGATTTAATATTATAACTCTAAAATAATATATCTGTTTTATAATAGATTTATGAAAAGTGGAGGTGTGGAAATGGAAAACACGAATGTACACAAGAATAACTCAAGACACAGTTCTTAAGATTTTAAATAACTAAAACAAATCATTTATTACAACAAATAAAATAAACTTGGTTAACGTGATATTTACAAATGGCCTATTTGTTTTATAGATTTTAATTATTAAATAAACTTCGAACATCAGTTTTGGATTGTCCCTACTATCAAAATAAATTAATAACAAAACTTAAATATCCTGACTTTGAACACATACTTTGCTTGCATGTTTTATCTATATGATCATAAATAAATGACATATTATATTATTAGCACAAAATATATATATATATATAGATATTTTCGAGAGGATATTACTGTTGATTAACAGCAATAAATCAAATCATTTATATTTGGCTTTCAGCAAAACAACATTCTATAATTGACTAATAATCACTTTTAATTACGTATATCTTTCATTCATAGCAACAAAATCATGTTTATTCTGATGATTTGATGATTGATAACTTTTATTTAAATAAATACACTGTATTTTAAAATATTTATTTCCGGTTTTAATCTTAATACTTTATACTTCTATTAAATGAATGTAGTATATTTCAAAAGCATTTATGTCTCATTTTAATTTCAATAATTCTATACTTTATATACGCGATATTATTTATATTACGCGTGTGTGTGTACGTTCAAGTAGCAATAATATAAAACAATTTTTTTTAAACTTTTCATTAAGAAAATATCATATAATTATTTTATTTCGAACAATGTCGTAATTCATCAATAAATATGACACTAATACTACATTAAGAGTTAATCTAACAATTTATCTAGCCACATATTAATTAACACAAAGCTATATTTTCATGATTTTACATACTATACGTTATAAAGGGAATCTACATGAGGAGCAGATAACTCTTACCGAATACTTCTACAATAATTCATTACCAAGAATCTAAGAAAAACTCACATAACTTCCTAAACATCATTTAATCATATTTCAACAATAACTCCTCTACTTCTAAATACATTATTGGTGGGGATTTTAATTCCTCGTCACCAGGGCCCTAAGAACATCACTTCAAAAAAATATCATTAGTCATACGCGTATAAAATAAACTAGGCTCTACTCATGGAAAATAATTAACATATACTAAATAAGCAAGATCCTTTATTCCTACAGACATTATAACACAAAGATTTCTTTTTATTCTCATAGCGTCTCTAAATATTGAACATTATGAATACACGCTGGCAGATAAATACATACAGATAATATACCAATCCGTTCAACTCAGTAAAATATGACAACGTACGAAATTTATGCATAAAATATTCACACTAAATTTTATCAAACAAATATCATAATTGTGCAAAACAAACATACACCCGCGAATAAAAAGTATATATAATATTAACTCTAAATTACACACTAAGCAGGTAATACGATAATTAAATATTGCATTAAGGCATAACTTTTAATTTAATAAACTTTAGGTTACTTTTTAAAATTTAACGGTTCTAATTATTACGAACGAACTCTTTTTATATCTAACAAACTATTTCTATTATAAGTTTGTTGATTTAAACAAAGAACAAAATTTTCACTTTGAGATAATAAGGCATACAAAATACATGTAAACCTCTCTAATAATATATTAAAAAAAATATTTCTTTCATCCTCGTAAGGAAACAATAAAACCTATTTGAACACAATCAATTTTTACCGGCATACTCCTCGAGACGGTCTTGAAAATCAAAATAAAAGACACAAAAGTTATTAGTTTTGTAACTTAAAATAAAAGTTCATTTGCAAAGCTCTGCTCCAGGTTTATGAAATAATATGGGACACATTCCAAACCAAATTTTACACTAAAATAAACTTTTGCAGTATAACTTAAAAAAAAATATAAGCATAATTTAAATATGCCCGGCACCTTTCAGTGTTCATAGCATATCCATTCGAGGTACCAAATCACATGCAAGCAGTTAATTTCTCCTTATTATACTGAAAATATAAGACATTTTCCGTGCAGTTCTGGATTGAATACGCGATTATCCTTAGTATTTTTCTGAATAGCATTTAATAATACTTTAAATTGTCCTTTGTAATTCCATAATTAATAATGCTTTGTTTCATATTCCGTCCTTATTGAAGAGAACCAAAAAAATTACCAGCATTTCTGTCCTACTATTCAATTTAACAGAAGTAGCTTACATTTTATTTCCTTAATTTAAAATGTGCATTAGTTCCAGAAATAACAAATAAATGAATACTGTTATCTCCTTACGATGAACTTAAACATAATATGATCTATCAAAATAGACATATCCTTAGGTCTATGTATAATCTTCACAAAGAACACTACACGAAAAATAGTGAGAAATTAAAATATATTCTATAGAACAGTTCTGCATGCGTTTTCCATATATATATATATATATATATATATATATATATATATACATTGCTTAATGATACAACAATAATATTTATGTAAACCACTCTTATTTAAAATGGCAATTAAATGAAATAATATAGACTAGATGTTATTAACACACATTTTTAAAAGAGTATTAGTTATAAAGGGATTAATTCAGAGATGTTTAAATTGAAGAGAGTAAATTAAACCAACGTACCTTTTTTAAAACCTTAGAATTGCATTTTTAATTAATTTTTTCCATAATAAAGTTCTGAAGCTCCTTTGGAAGTTTTTACTCTAAAGTTTTTTCAAAGTCAATTTGACTTCAGTAACTGGCTTTATAATTTTTACAATACATGAAC
The DNA here is from genome assembly GCA_028023455.1 of Epiperipatus broadwayi. Lineage (NCBI taxonomy): Eukaryota > Metazoa > Onychophora > Udeonychophora > Euonychophora > Peripatidae > Epiperipatus > Epiperipatus broadwayi. Next base: position 651,840 of record JAQFVV010000389.1, read on the forward strand.
CACTGTTTATTGTCTACAATTACATTATAAAGAGCCAATCTTACACTGGCAATCTTTTTTTAAAAAAACCTCACTTTAGCAAAGTTCATTTGCCTTTCACCAGGTTACTCCCACACATCTTGCTAACTAACTAATTACATATGCAAAAACAAATCTTTTCAAAAAAAAAAAATCATTTTGATTTTTAAAACTAAATGAAGACAAGAAAAAAAAATACAAATAATAAAATAAATAGCTTTTACAAACTTGAAAGAAAAATGAATATTAATTAACTATCAAATAAAAATGATTAATAATTTATTCAATTATAAAATAATTCATTGATCTAACTATCTATTAATCATTGGAAATAAATATATATTTGTTAAACTATTTAAGATAATTACTCTTATTTAAATGCTTTTATTGTGAATGTACTATTGTTTGCTGTTATTAAAGATGAAAACGAAATGAAACATAATGCAGATTCATACATGCATGCACATGTACTACAACCTAAATATTAAACTATCTTAACTAAATATAATTGAAACTGCTATTAACTGTTGACAAAAGGATAAGAATTAATGAATAAAGGATTTTGAAACCATTCAAATAGTATTATACTAACACAGGATAACTTTGTATCTTTTCAAACAAGATGTATCAATTCCATTAATAAACAAACCCCCTTTCCTTACATTAAATACCTCATTAACCACAATAATACTAATAAATACTTATAAAGTGGTCATTAAACTGCATAAGCAACCCATATTTAAGCTTTAAACAATCTCCAACAAAAAAAATTTAAAATTCTAAGGCTATTTCATTTTTTTTTAATAAAATATAACCATTTATTTAAGATACAAGGTATCTTAAACCCTTGTGCCCATTCATGATGGCCACAATATATATAGTCAGTGTTTCATTTATGTAAGATAGCAATTCCTCAAACTTTAATGAACAGACTTCAATCTTCTTACCCTTCCAACTATTTAACCATTCTTTTCCTTGAAAATCAGATGATGGATTGCTCAAAGCTTTTATTGGATTTGATATTGTAGTCATACTCATGTAGACATTATGCCAATCTAACACCTTATATTTTTGGACTATTATGTATCTATTTATATTAATAGGAGAGGATTGGCTAAACTTACACTAAGATGTAATCTACTTGCCAGGCTATATGTAATTCTAAGGCAGTATGTAAACATTCGGTAGAAGCAAATTTACATACGACCTTAGAATTGTTTTACAGATATTATTTATTTAATTTAAAAGTTAAAGTTATTTATCAATTTAATATATACATCTTATAAATGTTTAACTAATAATATAATATTCTAAGTTTATATTAGAAATCTAATAGCTTACTAAAATAATAATAGCCTATATCACGAAAAAAATATTTTAGGCTGCTTTTCTATCAAAGTTTATAAAGTGAGTACTTACATGACTATTCATAATAGGTTCTCTAAGATTAACTTTTTGTAGTTGGATTTTGATTTATGTAGGCTTTTATATTACAATGTGCCCTGTTGAGTTGATATCCCAACACTATTCCACAATTGTGCTTGTTTGAAGAATGACTACTACCTGTCTCGATGCTTCCTTAATTGATTAAATATTCAAATTAAGCATGCCATCAAAAACGTCACCTCTCCCTCATCACATTGTCCATATTTCTTACAGTTGCAATCTGGCTTACTAGGTGTAAGCTCATCTTCATGCAAGGAAACCTCAATGCTTTCCAGACCTTCCTCAAGCTACTCTCCAAGATAAAACAAAGAGATAAATTGTTAGCTCCTGAATGGCTTTTCATCGACACCTGGACAAGCATATCCTTCCCAAGCACATGAACATTCACCTTGAAAAGTTCAAAACACCCACACTTACCGCATGATGCAGCTGCCTAGCACTACAATGCCAGCATAAGGTGCCAAGATTACCTGGATTCTTTGTCTTCCTTAACTTATGTAACATGAATATTCTCAATAAAGTTGTTTTTTGAAAATATATTTCAATTAAGTATTATTTTGCTTATTTATTTGCACTTGTTTGGTAATTAAAAACAATTAATATATATTTCTGGTTTAGTTAGATGAAAATAGGGCAGGAATTGCTAAATTTTACAAAACATTTCCAAAAATAAATTAAAGAAAAAAAAATCTCAAAATAAGATGGGACACATTTTCAAAAGTAGTGAAGTAATTAAAAAATACTTTGCAGATAAATATTTATTATTTTATATGTTTTAATATATTGTATTGAATGAAATATATTTGTTTACTACAATAATGTAATTTAAATAAATACTCAAGAGGTATTCAAATTAATTTATTGTAGCTCATTTTATTTTAATTTAATAAAGCAGGGCAGAGACTCTAATATATAAATATTTAACTATTATTCTGACTATATAATATGTTTATAAAAAGCAAAATATATTGTAGATAGAAACTTTTGATAATAAAATTAATACTTATTACTTAAATGTTATCATTAACTTTTCATAGATAAGAAATTTTATCATGAGGCTTATTACATAGTAGAGATGTCTGCCCATCCCTTGTATATGTATTAAAATGGTTTATGGCCTGTACATGACAGGTCAGATTGATTTTAGGTCAACATGGGTATGACAAGAATCTCAGTCTCAAGATGACCTTTCAGCATTCCATCATCAGATTTTCAATTGGATGGACAGTTGAAGAGTTGGAGTGTGGACTGGATTGAAGCATGTCCATTAAAATATGAAGATTGGCTATTTTAATATATATCTGAGCACTTTTTGCACATAAGTGTAGAGATGGTAATCTGGACCAACTAATGATTGGTGGTTTAGCATGAAATACTTATATTGGTGATTATTTATCTTTTTGACATATATGTGTTCAAGGGTATCAGTCATTTGAGATAGAGTGGTGAGGGTGGTATGAAAATATGTGCTCATATTCCCTACATATTACATATATTGATACAGCATTACACTGTTGCACATGTGCTTTGAAGATTTTAACTATAAATGAATGAATACTAACACTCAACCACATGATACATATATTGATACAGGTATATAATAAGCCTGTATTTCAGTATTTTCAATTTGGAAAAATCATTATTAATCCAATATAGCTATGGAACTACAACACTGAAATTAACTATATATATATATATATACATACAAACATTTAAATATAACAGGAATTTTATCATGTAATAATCTAGATAAATTCTTCAGCTATGATGAAACCGGTAAAACCATATGGTCTAGTCTAGTTATAACAATAATATTTCACTGAGCCACATTAAGCCAAAAATTAAAACTGTCTTTAACTCATTACATTACCTGATATAAGAATTGTGAATCAGATATAATACTTTGAATGTGGGAAAATTTGAAGTATAATAATAATATTGTTATTTTTAGATCACATTGTTTAAGCTTGTATTACTCAATTTAATTCTTTGTTTTCTGGTAATATTAGCTGAAGATTTCTGATTATTATGTGGAAAAATTTCATTATTACATAGAAAAATCTCATTAGTATATATAGATTAAAGGATCAGATTTTGATTTATATTGATGTACTTATACATCATAGCTTGCTTTAGATAATCATCTCAAAACTTATTTTTAATTTTTTTTTTTTTTACTTTCTATATTTTTTTTTATGAAGTTAGAGTAGGTATTGTGTTTTTTTTTTAAATTTAGTTTACATTTCAGCTTTTATTTTGAGTTTTGGTCATCAATAGCTACATTCATTTAATTTGATCTCATTAAGAGCTCTCTTTTCGAGTTACTTTAACTCTTACTTATATCTTCAAATGATCATAATAATTATCTCTTATAATGAGCTACAATATTTTTTTTTTTTTCCCATTGGTTTCTTGAACATACCCTTTAATATTGTTTTTACTTTTGTGAATATGGCTATCTCAGTGTGATTTTTAAATATGTATTTAATTAATACTTTTATATTATTATCACCACGATTATTTTCAATTATTATCAACCCACTGTAGATTGAATGTCTCTCCAAGTTCAATCCATCTTCTCTATCTCTAGTCTTTCTTCTGTACATCACTCCTGCATACTTTCTTATGCCATCCATCCATCTCATACATAGTTTCTTCCTAGATATTTTACAATCTCTTGGAATCCAGTTTAAGATTTCAATTGTCCATCTGTTATCATCTTTTTTAGCAATATGCCCAGACCAACTTCATTTCACTTTCTCAATTTTTTCAACAATGTCAGCAATAGATGTTTGTTTTTTTTTACCCATATATTTTGTTTTCAATCTCTCCATGTTACTCCTAATGTACATCTCTCCATACTTCCTTAAGTGGTGTGAAGTCTCTATTGCTTCCCTGTTAAGTGTTTAGGTCTCAGATCATATGTAAGACTTGATAAAAATGTCAGCAACACCTGTTTGTTCTCTTATCCATGTGATTTGTTTTCAATATCTTCTTATTACTCCCAATATGCATCTCTCTATATTTCAGTGAGGTGTCTGATGTTTCTGTATTGCTTCTCTGTTAACTGTCTAAATCTCAGATCCATAAGTAAGAACTGATAAAACATATTTATTAAATATCTTTCTTCTCAAACATATAGGCATATTTTCTTTTAATATTAAGTTATTTCTATCAAAAGCACTCATGTATTCTGCCCAATTTGCTTATTCCCCAGATCTATCAACTTGTGAGCAACAATCCCGATGATATTGATCTCATTTCCTCTTTCACCGCCGGCATTGCTCATCGGAGACACAAGAAGACTCTTAAGCTAACTTTAATGATAGACTAACTTAAAAACGAATTATACTTTAGGAGCAATGAAGACTCATGACCTTGCATATTAATTATGTAATTTTAGCGGAGATCATCTAGACATTATGAACATAACTTATAAATTACTTAAATAAAAGAAAGCAATGATTCAAGAGTTGATATATATATATTTTAAGATTTATTATATTAATAACAAATAAATGTGTCTGATTATTTGTCAAACACTAGCCTCATAAATATTATACAATAACAGATTTCATCAAGATTCCTTTTAATTTACACATAAGAATTCAGGTCTTATGATAACATTACTTATACTTGTGGCAATGCCAATAATAAATATCTTACAGAAGTAGTGCTATGACAAAATATTATTAAGATTCTATTCCACCCCCAGAGAAACGAAAATAGCATTTAACCGACTTGAAAGAGAATAGTTTAACAAGCAAATATTACATTTTTATAGAATGTAATTATTAAATTGGTTTATAAAGTGGCAGATGTGTGGGACAGCTAATGACTAATTTATATTTCTAATAAGTTTATCGCAATGACGTGAATATTAAATAATGGGCATAGATGTCTGTTTTGGCAAAGTCACACTACTATGTCTTATGGATGTTCATGGGTTGACTAGAAATATAAAGAAAGGCGATACGTGCATGGCAGCAGGCTTGGATGGTCCAATTATGGATCCTGGAGTGTGCTTCATGAAGTTTATTAGATGAGGATTACCGATTTATCTGCAAACATTGGCAGGATCGGTTTAGAAATGAAGAGTGGTCGGCAATGCATTTATTAGTCTGGATTTCCCAGAGCGATTTTCATATAAAGCACACATATACAACCAAATGTCCCCAGGGTAGTTTTACAGCCTGGTTCAAGGACATTGAGAATGATGATGGGGCTTGACTTAGCGAATACCTCCATATTAGAGAGAAGCACGAATATATATAAAACGAAGCGGCCTTTATGGTTGCAACGCTTGAGAATAATGAAGCATAAATAGCTTTATAGACTATCTTACTTATTTAATACCTATAAATTATGGAATACCCTGCATAATAGTGTGAATTAATTACTAAACAGGCATGAGTGATAGATTTAACTAAATATATAAATTTAAGATATAAAGAGTCCCCTCTCTTTTTACTTTAAGTTATTCATAACTCCCCACACAATCTCGGTTAATAAATGCTTTATGAAAGTAAATAAAATTGATACATAAATAACTGAGATGGTGGTAACAGTTTGGATAAAATATATATAAGATACTTTAAAGTTAAAATAGCGCATTACTATTTAGAAAGAAAAAAAAATAAACATTTTAGGAAAACAAATGTTGATCTGTTTTCTATAGCAAATTTTTATAATTTAATCACTTTATTTTTTCAAAACTGTGAACACCTGCACAAGTTGCGTAAGACTTGTTTTTAATTAATTTACGTGCTTAATTACCCCGTAAGTAAAGGTAGGAAAAATAGAAATGAAATATGTGTTAGCAATTTTGGAAATTATTATTGGCATTTTAAAGAAAACATCTAAACATATTATACTAGAATTATTTGCCACATGGAAATAAAGAAAGGAAATATATTAAAAAAAGGCTTAATTAGGATCAGTTATATAAAGTTATAGGAAGTTACATAATATGAAACCATTTAAATTTAGTATCAGAACAGAGTGTCAGGATTATAAAGAAAGTGGAATTGGATAATCAAGAGTGGCTAAAGTTCTTTTACCTTGATATTTGGAATAGCAGTCTTTGATAAGCATAATGTTCATCGACATTAGTTCACTAGATCTAGGGTTTAAATACATGAGAGGTAGAATTTACTTTATCGGTAGGCATTTAGAGTTGATTAGTGCGGGATCCAGAGCTTCGCTATGGAAAAAGCATATTGGAATGGAGGGGAAGGTGAAATTTCCTTTACTCGTGGCACATTGGGTGAAAATTAAAATTGATGTGGATTATGTTTGCCATCATCATAATTTTAGTTGTCTCTCCTCTTTTGGATTCAAATCTAGCAGTATTTATACTTCTATTTTGGTGCTGTCACATAGCAACTACTGCTGAACCTGAGGTGATTTAAGCACTTAATATACATCTAAAATCAGCTGACTGGATACTTTCTTATCTGGTAAGACTTTTGAAACAATGCAATTCTGTTACCAGTTTTTCGAACGATTGTTTTAAAATAAGTCTTATGATTTTAAAACAAGCTGGTGTGAACAAAATTTCCACTAATGGGTTTATTTACTATTACAAAATTGTAATCTTTTACTTTTAACTAAGGGGCTTTTCCAGGTAATTGTTTTCAAGAGGCTTTTTAAAAGAATTGCATCATTTTTGACTGCTAAATTACATATGAAAAATAATAAGTTTCATGTATGATTTTAGGTACAATTTATATATAACATAATTCTTAATGATTTTTTAGCAATCTCCTACACTGAAATATGTATATTTATTACTCACACATGAATACACATGAGAGCATAAACATTTATTTATTAAAAGGGCTTTTTAGATGAAGATATGTAAGTATTTATGTGATTTGGGTTAAAATAATAAAGCAAAAGAAATATACGTATTATTAGATATATATACATACGTAAAGTCTGGTTTGAACATAGTTAGATGGTAGGAGATTGGATGTGCGCTGTGAAGCAGGATCTGAGCATCAGATCATCTGCTTCATTTTCCCGAACTTACTGAAAAAAAACAAAAAACAAGTTTAAAAAAAGAAAAAAAATCTTTTACTTGATGTCCAGCTGACTACAGAACAACCAGAAAATTGGTGACATGTATCGTGGGCAAAAAAAAATAGTTGATCTCTAACTGACTTTGTTTTTTTTTAAAATTATTTTAATAAAAAAATTCTCTTCTCATCTATCTTGGAAGACTACCTTTATGTTAAAATTGCTCATATTATTATTATTTTAGTTATAACTATCATAAAATACAAACAAATAAACCACAAGAAAAAAACTATATTTCACATTACAAATCTATATCAAACGATATAAACTATATTATACATTACAAATTTGTAAACCTTATACTCATATCTGGGTCATTTGTCATTGAATATCCATGTTGTCATATTCTATCCATCCAGCTCCGATTTATTTAGTTTCTCCCTCGATCTGGTGGTGCATACGGCTTTAACTGCCTTGCATTAAAGGTCCCTTTTATCCCATTGGTTCCTTTTAGTTGGAAAGCATTATCCCCACATTCCCTTTCAATGCAATACAGCCCCTGATATAAATGAAAGAATTTTTTGAATTCCTTTTTTGTAGGATTGCTGGGTTTAGGGTTCCGTAGTCAGACATCATCCCCTGCCCAAAATTTGTGGCATGAGGGGAATCCTCTCTGCACTCATATTCTGGCCATGTGTGCTAAACACTGCCTGGCATCCTCTTGATCCTGACTTGCATTTATGTTTACATCCTTGTGTTGTAGGGATACCTTGAAGATCTTTGGGCATGGTTTTTTATAGTGTAGTTATTCTGGTGTGAAGCCAGTTGACTCGTTTATGGTGTGGTTGATGTAACTGAACATTTCTTTAGTTTTATCTACCTAACCTCAATGGTTAATCATAAGGTGGGTACGAAATAGTCTACTGATTTCCTGTATGACTCGTTCACACAGGTGATTAAGTCGGTGTGTTAGTCCTTGCCAGGAGATGCAAGCTTTCCATGTTTTTGATGTGAATGTGGATCCATGGTCCGATAGGATGGTGGTAGGTTTGCCTACCTCCCAGAATTGGATAGTTTCGTGAAGATGCATTGCCCCTACAGTCATTTGTCTTTACAGGGTATGCCTGTATGTATTTTGAAAAAATGTCGTACATCACCAAGAGATATTGAAAGCCCTGAAATTTCAGCAAGGGCCATAATGATCAATGGCCAGTAATTCATTAGGACTGGTAGCTAGAATTGGTTTACGAGTGCCAGTGAACGATTGATTTGGGAACTTGCACTGAGCACAGATAGTACAAGTCCTCAATGTGCAGAGCACCTGTGCGTACATCTCTGGTCAATAAAATTGGCACCTTACTGCTTCTTTGGTTTTCTTGGCCTGTAGTGTCCCAAAGTTTCATGGGCATACATTATCAGTCGGTTTCTTAATCGATTAGGGGCCAATATTTTCCATGGGTTCATCCTCTTTTTGGTGTTTATCTGCAGAATCCCATTCCTAATTTGGTATTGTAATATTCATTTATCATAATGTTTGGTGCCCCCATTGGGCCAGTTTATTTTCAATTTGCTGATGATTGCCCTGTATTGGCGATCAAAATCTTGATAGTATCAAAGGTTTTTCAAATCTGAATCAATGTTGTTTTCCTTGGTCATGGTCATGATTTTTTACAATCTGATTGACTATTGCTGGGTTTTGCGGCTCTATAGCTATGGGGTGTCAGCTTAACATATCTGCAACCATGTTTTCTGGGCCAGGGCAGTATATCACTTTATACTGGAATTGCTGCAGGAAAAGGCTCCATTTTATTAACATGTCATTTGTTAAGAAGCTTTTGTTCAGGAACTCGAGGCAGCAGTGATCGGTAATACTGATAACCTCAGATCCAAGAAGAAACTGCTTAAATTTCTGGCATGCCCAGACAATTGCAAGAGTTTCTTGCTCTGTGGTGTAATTAACTTCTGCACCCCTCAAGGTCCGACTACTAAAATACAGCACCTGATGTTTGCCAGCTGGTCCAATTTGGAATAATACTGCTCCCAAATTCTCTTTGCTGCTATCAGTCTGGATGTAAAATGGGCGGTTAAAGTCTGGATAATGAAGCATCATGGTTTGGAGGAATTTATCGTTTATATTTTCCATTTCTTGTTGATGTTCATCTGTCCATTTCCATTTTCTATCTTTACGCAATAAGTTGGTATGTGATGAGTTTTCTGGCCAAAGGCAGGGTAGAAATGGTGGTAGAAGTTGCAAAGGCCAAGGAATGATCTGACTTGTTTCTGTGTAGTGGGTGTGGGAAATCTCTCAATGGCCTCTACTTTTTCAGGGTGTACCATGATCCCATGCCGGCTGATGATATGGCCCAAGAAGGATATTTCAGTCACAGCGAACCAGCTTTTTTTAATATTTATTGTGATGTTTTCCCTAATGCACTCTTGGAAAAACATGGCCAAATACTTCATATGTTCATCAAAAGTTTTGGACATGATTACAATGTCATCCACATAACATACCATGTGCTGTTGTATTTTTTCTAAAAATACCTGCTTCAAACATCGCATCAGCCCTGCCCCACTGTTAATCAATCCAAATGGGACTCTTTTAAATACATGGGTTTGGCCATGGTATCCAAAGGCTGTATACTTTATGTTTGTGTGGATCCAAGGCCATTTGCCAATAGCTAGCAGTAATGTCTAATGTAGAAAAGTAAGTATTTCCTGCTATCTGCACAAATACATCCTGGATTGGAGGTGGCACATCCCATTCAGGGATTGTCATATTATTTAAGTGACGGGCATCGAGGCATAGGCGTAGACTCCCTTTTTTATGACAACCAACAGGTTATTATATGGAGATGGGACATTGTCCAATGATGTCCCACTCTAACATCTGATGGATCTGTTTTTCCACCTCTTCCCTATATTGAAAGGGGATTGGATATGTCTTTGACTGATTGTATGATTTTTCCTGGACTTTTATTCTGTGGGTGTATCCATGGATTTTTTCAGGGGTGTTTGAAAACACTTTCCTATGGTCTTCAGAATTTTTTTTACATGGAATTTTACGTTGTATATCAACTCAGAATGACTTTTTTGCATGACCAATCAGTTTACGTCCCAATTTTATCTCCACCCAGATCTGGTAATTATCACTCATTGTTTTCTTTCCATTGGCTAATACCATGTGTATTGGACAGGTCGGTAATTGCTCACACCTCCCTCCTTGTTCTTGAAATCTCTGTATCCAAGATTTAGCAATGATGGAAACTTGCCTACCAGAATCCAGTAGGGTGCGTGTTGACCAATTGTCTATGATAACGTTTATAACAGGTGATACATTGGTGATCACTTTATTACTGGAGTCTTCTGGTTCATGGATGATCATGGTCTTGGTGTCATGATTTATCTGAATTTTTTTCCAGGTAGTATTTCATGGGCTGTGTCACATGTGTTCCGGTTATTTTTTGCAAATGTTAGGTTCTTTGCTTTGTTGGGTGGTTCTCTCCTTGCTGGTCTTGCCTCAATTGGTATGATGCCAGTTGCATTTCACAGATACCATGAATTTGGACATTTCTTCTGTGTCAGTGATGTGGCTTATCACAGTCATCTCTTGCAACCAGATGGGCAAATTGTGTTGAATTATTCCAATGATCTGGGTATCAGAATATTAAAATGCTGTCAAGGTTCTTATGTAGGCTGCCTGCCACATGAAAAACTGTGTATATGTCTCACTTTGATTTTCCCCATAATGTTCAGTTTTTATTGCCAGTAAAATTTCTGTTTGGTACTCCTCACCCCAAAATTGCCTCAGGATGGCTTCTTCATATTCCTTAAATGTTTTCTGTTTTTCTTTAATTGACCACCACCAGTCTTTAGCAGTCTTCTCTAGGTAGTCACTTGCAATCATCACTTGTTAATCATCGCTTGTGGGTTGATACAAAAAAAAATTGCTAAACTTTCCAAATGTTCATGTGGACCTTCACTCGGTTCTCCATAAAACTTTTACATTTGTATAAGGTAGGTCATATTTGAAAAATCCTCCAGGGTTACTTGGTATGGCTGTTAATCTATTATACAAGAACAAATAATTTATAACGTAACCTTTTCTTTCTATGGTTTGATACACCTCTCCCCCTGCTCTCAACACTCTTCCCTTTGCTTTACTCTCCCACTCCCGTACCTAATTTATATTTACTTAAATGATGATCGCTATCCTGCCTGATTTTTATTTTTCTTAATATTAATTCCCAGATCTAGCCTTTCAATAAGAAAATATATATACCAATTATAATATTTACTCTCTAGCCCTTCTATACAAAATATATATATAATAATAATTTATTGTGTTTTCTATCTGGCCTTCTTTCTGTCCTGCTTCGTTGTTTGTTTTTGGGTTGTTCTTCAGCACCTGAAACATCTTAACCAAAATGATTTATTATCAATTGCATTGATAAAATTGATACATGTACATTATATATATATATATATATATATATATATATATATATATATATATATATGACATATATATCTATATAAACTATATAACTTTTGCATTATGAATCATTGCCTTTAAACTATTCTTTATTCTAATAACTCTACCACCTATTAGGTAATTTATTTTGGTATTGCTACTGGGCATCACCAATGGGGTAGGGCTATATGATCTGACCAGATGATCCACTATTATAGTCTTGTGCACTTTTTTTTAAGATAAACACTCACAGCTTAACAACATGATAACATTAAAAAAAACATTATAGCTTTAGCACATATTTATATATAAGAGAATGAAAGTATTAAAAAACTGTCACTACTTTATTTCTTTCTTTAATCTGAGGCAGTTCTATACACATAAATATTATTTTAAAAAAATCTGCACATTCGAGATTATTTGGAATATTTATTTCATTATACTTTGATAGTGAAAGTATTTTAAAAGCTGTCACTATTTTATTTCTCTCTCAAACATGGAAATATATATTTATTTAAAACATTTATGAAAAGGAAAAAAAATTATAACATTATTATTTAGCGCACACACTTCTTTTTATCTTTTTATTTTAAATGTGAAAGCCCCTTAAAAGCTGTCATTATTTTATCTCACTGCAAACTCGAGAATATCATGTTATTAAAATAATTTATGGAAAAACGCCATATATAAAACATACTATTTAGAACATATACTTTTTTTATTTATATTATTACAAAAGTGAAAGCCCCTTAAAAGCTGTCACTTATTTTTACTTCTTTTAAGACTTACTAGAATTATACATGTAATGAATATTTATGGAACAGGAACAAAAATACTATATAAAACATTATTATTATTTAGATTATATACTTTATATTTCATTATAACATGAAAGAAAAGAAAACCAAACTGCTACTATTTTATTTCTTTTATAGATTTGCGAAAACGATGTATATTTTTAAAAATTTTTATGAAAAGAAAAAAAAATATTGCGTATATAACATACTATTTACTGGAGAAATATATTTCTATATATATATTGAGAAATAAATATTTATACTTATACTAATGATTTGCAGAGAGTCTGTACCAATATTCAAAAAAAATTTAAGCTGGGTGTATGAACCAAGGAAAAAAAATTTTTTTTACACATATTTATTCAATATCACTATGAAAAAAATATGTTATATCTATCGCTATCTACTACTATCTCAGGTATATGAGTGTTTATATTTGAAGTCCTAAGTTGATGCGCCAAACCGTGGAAAAAAAAAATCGGTACCAGTCGGATTTGTATGTTCACATAAGATCTAGCAACTAGGCGAAAGTACCTTGAATCCAATCGTGCACAAGATACATAAGTCAGGAACACTCATGAATTCTGCCCTATTTGCCTATTCCCTAGATCTCTAAACTTATGAGCAACATTCCCGATGATATTGATCTCTTTTTCTCTTTCACTGGCAGCATCGCTCATTGGAGACACAAGAAGCCTCTTTGCTAACTTTAATTATAGACTAACTTACAAATGAATTATACTTTAGGAGCAATGAAGGTTTGTGACCTTGCATATTATGTAATTTTAGCAGAGATTATCTAGTCATTATGAGCATAACTTATAAATTAATAATAACTTAAATAAAAGAAAGCAATGATTCGAGAGTTGGTATTTATATATTTTAAGATTTATTATATTAATAACAAATAAATGTGTCTGATTATTTGTCAGACACTAGCTTCATAAATATTATATAATAACGGATTTCATTAATAAAATTCATTTTAATTTACACATAAGAATTCAGTTCTTATGATAACATTACTTATATTTGCGGTGATGCCAATAATAAATACCTTACAGAAGTAGCACTATGAGAAAATATTATTAAGATACTATTCCACCCCCAGAGAAATGAAAATAGCATTTAACCGACTTGAAAGAGAATAGTTTAACAAGCAAATATTACATTTTTATAGAATGTAATTATTAAATTGGTTTATAAAGTGGCAGAAGTGTGGGACAGCTAATGAATATTTATATTACTAATAAGTTCGTCACAATGACATGAATATTAAATAATGGGCATAGATGTCTGTTTTGGCAAAGTCACACTACTACGGCTTATGGATGTTCATGGGTTTACTAGAATTATAACAAAAGGTGGTACAAGCATGGAGGCAGGCTCGGGTGGTTCAATTATGGATCCTGGAGTGTGCTTCATGAAGTTTATTAGACGATTTGTCTGCAAACATTGGCAGGATTGGTTTAGAAATGAAGAGTGGTCAGCAATGCATTTGTTGGGTTGGTTTTCCCAGAGCAATTTCCATATAAAGCATGCACATACAACCAAATGTCCCCAGGGTGGTTTTACAGCCTGGTTCAAGGACATTGAGAATGATGATGGGGCGCGACTTAGCGAATACCTCCATATTAGAGAGAAGCATGAATATATATAAAATGAAGTGGCCTTTATGCATGCAACGCTTGAGAATAATGAAGCATAAATAGCTTTATAGACTATCTTACTTATTTAATACCCATAAATTATGGAATACCCTGCGTAATAGTGTGAATTAATTACTAAACAGGCATGGGTGATAGATTTAACTATATATATAAATTTAAGATACAAAGAGCCCCTCCCTTTTTACTTTAAGTTATTCATAACTCCCCACACATTTCATAAATATCAATCTCAGTTAATAAATGCTTTATGAAAGTAAATAAAATTGATACATAAATAACTGGGATGGTGGTAATAGTTTGGATAAAATATAGATTTTATGTATATATAAGATGCCTTAAAGTTAAAATAGCGCATTATTATTTAGAAAGAAAAAAAATAAACATTTTAGGAAAAGAGATGTTGATCTGTTTTCTATAGCAAATTTTTATAATTTAATCACTTTATTTTTCCAAAATTGCACACACCTGCACAAGTTGCATAAGACTTGTTTTTAATTAATTTATGTGTTTAATTACCTCGTAAGTAAAGGTAGGAAAAATCGAAATGAAATATGTGTTAGCAATTTTGGAAATTATTATTGGCATTTTAAAGAAAACATAAATATCTAAACATATTATACTAGAATTATTTGCTGCATGGAAATAAAGAAAGAAAATATAGTAAAAAAGGCTTAATGAGGATCAGTTATATAGAGTTATAGGAAGTTATATAATATTAAAACATTTAAATTTAGTATCAGAACAGAGCGTCAGGATTATAAAGATAGTGGAATTGGATAATCAAGAGTGGCTAATGTTATTTTACCTTGATATCTGGAATAGCAGTCTTTGATAAGCATAATGTTCATCGACATTAGTTCACTAGATCTAGGGTTTAAATACATGAGAGGTAGCATTTACTTTATCGGTAGGCATTTAGAGTTGATTAGTGCGGGATCCAGAGCTTTGCTATGGGAAAAGCATATTGGAACAGAGGAGAAGGTGAAATTTCCCTTACTCGTGGCACATTGGGTGAAAATTAAAATTGACGTGGATTATGTTTGGCATCATCATAAATTTAGTTGTCTCTCCTCTTTTGGATTCAAATCCAGCAGTATTTATACTTCTATTTTGGTGCTGTCACCTAGCAACTACTGCTGGACTTGAGGCAGTTTAAGCACTTAATGTACATCTAAAATCGGCTGACCGGATACTTTCTTATTTGGTAAGACTTTTGAAACAATGCAATTCTGTTATCAGTTTCTCGAACGATTGTTTTAAAATAAGTCTTATGATTTTAAAACAAGCTGGTGTGAACAAAAATTCCACTAATGGGTTTATTTACTATTACAAAATTGTAATCTTTTACTTTTAACTAAGGGGCTTTTCCAGGTAATTGTTTTCGAGAGACTTTTTAAAAGAATTGCATCATTTTTGACTGCTAAATTACATATGAAAAATAATTTATATAACATAATTCTTAATGATTTGTTAGCAATCTTCTACACTGAAATATATATATTTATTACTCACACATGTATATACATGAGAACATAAACATTTATTTATTAAAAGGGCTTTTTAGATGAAGATATATAAGTATTTATGTGATTTGTTTTAAAATAATAAAGCAAAAGAAATATACATATTATTAGAGATATATACATGCATAAAGACTGGTTTGAACATAGTTAGATGGTAGGAGATTGGATGTGGGCTGTGAAGCAGGATCTGAGCATTAGATCATCTGCTTCAATATGTAGTAATAATCTGACCAAAGTATTTGCATTTGTTAAGTTTTTCTAACTCATCATTATCAATCTTTATTTTCATCTTTTGAAAAAATGCATTGAACATTATTTAGTCTTTTTAAATTTACTTTTTGTTCTACTTTTCACTTTCATCTGATAACTTTTGCAACATTTCCTGAAGTGCTGAAGCATTATTTGCAAAACAACTACATTATCTGGAAAATCTAGATGATTTAAATAATCTCCATTGACTTTTATTTGTTTGGAGATAAGAAATACCCCATCATAGACCCTTCTCAGTGTTAATATTTTTGTATCATTATGTAATCTAATTGTTGCTATTGCATTTTTATAAATATTCTTTAGAATATGACAGTATCCTGGGTTTGTACCTTGATGATCTAATGCTTTAATCATTGAAGAAATGCTTAGAAAATCAAATGCCTTATCATAATCTATTAATTCAAACCATAATGGCGAGTCATATTCATTGTCCTTTCTATAACATATCTTAATACTTGGCTATAATCCACTGTACTAAAACCATTTTGAATGATATTCAAGCATAATTCTTGAATATCCAAGCACCTCACTGAGAAAGCGAGTAGAAGAAACTGATCTGCGGTTGTGGATATTTGGCAAAGCTTCTTAAGAACTTATTTATTAGCTCTATATATAAGAATTGTAATACAAGCTTGTTAAACTAGGTCATGTGACATATAACTAGATTTCTTTGTAATATATAATTTGAATTTTATATTATTTCACATAAAGTTGGCTTCTTTTTTTTTAACCATTTAATTTTTAACATGGCAATAGAAGTACTTATCAAGCAAAATATTTAATATATTTTGATTTTGTATAAATAAGATTTATTTCTCTCGAATTTTTTATGCAATTTAGTATATTTGTATTATGATATACAATTTAGCACACTATGGAATTAGTAAACTCAAGGTATAAAAGTTCTTGAACCAATTTTTAATGGAATAAGTATAAAACTCATTTTTGCTCAGTGTTCCATAATTATTCATATACCATTTGTTCTCAAAGTCAATAAAATATCACATGATCTAATCACATGATTCTAGCTTACATATTGCAATTTAGCAGCGTACTTTTTTATCTTTTTTATGCTACTAATTGTAAGTTTTAGTACGTAATGAGAGATGCCAATGGTAGAGCTAAATTAAATCCCTACCCTGTTTGGGGATTGTAGATTGGACAGTACAGGATATGGATTTATTAAGTTCTATCATCTGGTATCAGTCATTACTTTTAAAGCTCACAATAAACAACTTGGAGAAAGTGGAAAAGTATGCTGCTATCATTTGAATTTCTAAACAACTAACCGTATTGTGTCAAGTGTTGTTAGGTGAGAGGTCATCGCAGCTGCCTTGCAAGCAAGTAGTTGATTGCAGATGGTTGTGGGTTCCCCTCCTGGCCAGTGCTATGACATTTGGAAAAAAAACTATCCATAATATTATTATTGGCATGTTATGATTTTAATAACTACATAATTCTTTTAACATATATTCTCAGTGTTTACTAGTGCTGATTCTGATTCTTATTTCTAATTCTAAATAACAATTATTCAAAGATTGCCAGAAAGAAATGCAATTATTTATTTGGTCTTAATAATCTAAAGCAGTATCTTAACTAATGCTTTTTGCATGGTGAAGATTACTAAAGCAATCATTTTATATGCTTCTTTTCCAATAGTTTTTATAGTTAAAGTTTACATTCAGCTGCAAAAAAATGGCATGTTAAAATAAAGTATTAAGAGATTTGCAGGCAGTGCGTTGTTATCACTGACACGTGTCAAGCGATGTCAATTGCTCATTATATTACAGTATTGCTTACCTATTCCCCCCTTTTTCAAGAAGATAACTTGCACTTATTTTCCAATAGTCTTCACGATTTATTTTTTGTAATATTAGCTATGTTTTTTAAACTTAAATTATATTTTAATTAATAATAATTTTAAAATATATTTATCTGACTTTAATCCTTTAATGATTCTTGTTTATTTTGTCTGACGATTCATTGTTATTTGTAATTAGTCTGAAAGAGAAAATTTATTTGACCTTGAGTGCAAAAGAATCATTTAAGCAATCTCCATTCTTCATCTTCGTCTTCCTTTACTTTTAATTTCATTCTTTTTCTAATGAACCAAAATAGAAATTCAATTGCTGCTTAGAAACTAAAGTAATTTGTCACAATTGATAAACATCAAAGTTTAAGTCAAAAATGCGGGCCGAGTAAATTCCAACCATTGGTTTGAATGACAGGAAAACAAAAATATTTCATTGTCTTTGTTTTAATTTGATTTTTTATTATTATTATTTTCTTTTATAAATAAAATAGAAAACTGTTAAATGTTTTACTTCAATTTTTCAGTATGCTAAATGTTTGCACTCATTTTAAACTTGATTTTAAATTTATTATCATTTATTTAACTGTTTTACAAAAAGATCGTTGTTAATACATTGCACAGGCTTAAACCTGCATTTTTATATATGTAATATGTGCGGGATTCGAACTCAGACGCTCACACGACCCACTACTCTCAGTGCCATCTCATATTGCTGACCCATCTGATCACACACATGTTCAAAAGATAAATAATCACCAATATACGTATTTCATGCTAAACCAACACTCATCAGTTGGTCCAGATTACTATCCTCACACATATATATAATCAGTGCTCGGTTGCGATCAGGTAGGTCGGAAATATGAGATGGCACTGAGAGTAGTGGGTCGTATGAAAGTCTGAGTTCGATTCCCGCAAAAAGATGGTTGTGTAAATTTGAATGTCTGCAACCCAATTATTGTTACATCTTTATTTACAATGTCAAACACATTCTCCCTACAACTTTGTCACCATCCACCTCTGAAAAAATATATATTATGTATGTAGTATTATCTTTATTTTTCATTCTCTGTAAAATACTTATAAAAGCATTTATGATGAATATGAAAATTAATAATAATAGTAAAATGGCTCATTAGTAAGGAATTCCCAAGAAATTCCAGTACTGAAATAATATAGCTGAGCCCTTTTCATGAACCCTTGATTCCAGTGCCTGTTCTTTTCATCACTGCTCCAAACCAATATGTAAAAGAGAGTGCATGTTTGTATTTTGTATAAAATAGATATTGTATCATCATTATTTTAATCGTTATTAATCTACTGTAGGATGAAGGTCTATCCAAGTCCTTCCATCTTCTTCAATCTCCAACCTCTTTTCCTATCACTAACTCCTTTTCTTCACATCACCCCAGCAAATTTTCTTAGGTCATCTATTCATCTCACATGTTGTCTCTTTCTATTACAATCTCTTGGAATCCAATTCAGGATTTTAACTGTCCATATGTAATAATCTCTGCATAAAGTAACTGGATAGTAGGTTTTTATGATCAAACTATAAAAGTCAATCAGCGACAGTGGTAATTTTTCCTGTTTCATCAATCTCTTAACATCATTTATTCCAGTATTGTAATATTTATTCGGAAGAAATTTGTTTTAGGATGCATTTATATCAAATTCATTTTAATGTACAAAAGGAAATTGTTTATACATAGGATACTGTGCTATTTCTCTGTATGTGAGGGTGGATGAACACTATATTTTTTGAGGCCTATCCTGTGTGAAGTACATTTTAGCATGTTAAACTAATGCTTTCACTTAGAAATATCTTAAGATTAACTCATGATTAAATATAGAAAGTTATTAAATCATCATAAAACAAAGTGAATTCTGGTAGTATTATGAGGAGTGATCATATCAGGATTACAGGAATGATGGTCCTAAACTTTTGAAATGCTCCCATAGAACTTGTCTTGTGCCAAATATATCCTGTGCATTTTGATCTTCTTATCTATAAGTTGTTATCATCAACTAATACAAACAAAATTATTTGTTTGGAGATGATGTTTCATATGCTTTTGGCTTCCTTTTGCTCCCTTACTGTTATCTGTGGTGCTGTTTTGCTGATTTCACATTTACTTGACAATAGAAATTGGAATTAAAATAATATCGATTTATTAGTTTAAAAAAAAAACTGAATATGTTAGTATTCTACAGTGCAAAGATCTTCAGACAAGCCAAAAGTCAATCTATGACACTGATTGGTAGATTCTTTGCTCCTGGATTTTGAGAGCATAGACTTTTTTAACAAAACATCGAGGATAAGTAAAAAATGAAGAACTTGTGCAAAGTAATAATCAATCACAAAGTTGTTATAGTCACACTTCAGAGATTCATCATCTTTCTAATAATGTGAATCTTCTTCAAATTCCTACTTTTATATTGTTTTTTGACTAATGCTCAGGGAAAATGTTTTGACTGTCTTTGTTTCAAACCGTCTAGCCAAATAAACAATAAGCCTTTGAATAATTAATCTTTACATAGTTTTTATTTATAAATTCCCTCCAACAAACCTGCCCTACAATTCAGATTTAAGATTCTCATAATAACCTTTGCAAATATAGTATTGTGGATAAAGTAATTGAATGAATGTTTTAAAATAACAGTCACTTACTTAAAAATGTTAAATAAAATGACAATGTTTTCATTCATGCAACCGGAGCACAGAATAGACTCTGATTTATATTGCATCACTAAAAATCTTTTATCACTATCTTCTGATTTATAAATATAAAGTTATTTTTTTCATATTCAATATAATCTATTTACATAGTTAAATGCCCATTTTCAAAACATAATTTAAGAAAAGTTGATAAAGGAAATGTATAAATTCCCAACTATTCTCTTCTGCCACCATCAATTTAATAAATTTATAAACATAGCTGTTATAGGTTTAATACATAGAGGATACTGAAAGAAGTTTCTTTCATAGTTGGAACTAAATTAGAATTTATTTTTATTACCAATGTTTATTTAGAAGTCCAGAAATTCATGGCAAACACAAAATCTCTCAATAATGTTTTATAAAAGAAATAAAGAGACAATGTCAAAAAAAAAAACTTCATCAAAAGACATATTTACATACATGTGGAAGAACTTAGTCGATATAGAACCAGTTCTAAAGCACTATGGTTATCAATGCAAGTAAGGTTGCCAATCATAAATATGCAGACTTTTAAATCCATGATGAACAGAACCAGAAAAAATAATCATTAACATAATTCATGCTTGTTTTTTTACAATATTGTTTTAATCACAAATAGTACGACCAGTAGATATTAGTAAAGATGAACTTACCTTTACCTTTTTTAAAGTAGGAAAGACCATAGGAGTATATAGTTTCTATTACTATTCATTCAATAATAATGAATCACTGAAGAAAAATTACACCAATTGTAAAATCTTACAAACTTAATAATGATTTTAAAACAATAATCTTAACAAGAATCATACCAGTAGTTGAAAACTATTTAACTTTAAAAGAAATTGTATATAGACCAGAATATAACTGCTAGGAATACGTTTTTTTTTCCATATCTTATCTTATAATGACTCTTTTCTGCAATATACAAATCATACTATGCTATTTTTTTTATGATATTCAATGTGTGAATAGTGAATGTATAGTCACACCATGAACTCATTTGTAAGGTGTAAATACCAATTTAATTTTCCTAATTCAAATTATCAGCTTCACTTTCCAAAGGCTTTCATTCTTTAGATATTAATGTAATTGTCTTATCAAACATTGGACACTTATTTTTTTTTACATTAAATTTATTTTCTTAATAATATAAAATGTGATTAATTTTAAAGATAAAATGTATGGTACCATTTCATAAATTATATTGTCTTGCATGTCTGGAATGTGATCCTATGGATTATAGCCCAGCCTTATCACTTTCAATATCCTAACTTTTTTTGAAATCCTGTGTCATAAACCGTTTGATTAGTTTATATAAATAAATTACAGTGTTAAAGTCATTTCTACATATATATGAGGATTTTAAATTAACAATGTTAAACTTTTAATTAGTGATTATATTTAACTAATTCAAGGCTTAAATTGTACATATATGTGATTTAATTTAAAAAAAAAAAATCAAAATATTTAGATTTCAGGTATCAGAATTTGAAGTAACATATTAAGTCTCTAGGCTTGATACTCGAGTGCGGTTTGAAATATTGATGAAAGTTAATATAGAATTTGAACAATTTTTATTGTCTAAAATAAATATGATAGACATATTTTGTATTGATATTAGGCAGTTAGTTTTTATAAAGGTGTGGTTTCCATTATTATAATTCTGACTACATTTTTTGGTACTGAATAAGTTGCTGGAACTAATGAGTTGTATGTAAATGTTAATGTATAGAATGAATACATTACAAAGAAATCAAGTTATATGCGAACTCTATATATAACAGTGAATACATTTTCTTATTCATTGGTAAAAACTATAAATGATAAGAAGTATTGTTCAACTTTTATTAAAATCTTCCTTTATAATGTGCATGAAAAATAAACTATATTTTTCTTATCATTTTGAGTGTTTATGTTCTGCAAGAGACTATATTAATCATGCTTTATATACATTAATAAGTCATACAAATACTATATTTTTTATAATCAATTATTTATAGATAATGATCTGTAATTCAGTTATTGAAACTTGTTAAATAATTTGTTAATAAAGTTACAAAAAATAATTATTATAGTCGCAAAATGTATAAAAAATGTCCTGTTAGCAGTTTCTAAAGAAGCAGAAGGCACTATTCTAGATAAGATTTTCTGCACGTTGAATAGTTAAACTAATTTTATCATTACATATAAAGACTGAATTTCGTAGATGACTTAGAAACAAAATAAGTACTCACATCTGAAGTTCTATTATTAGGTATTAACATTTATTTATTATTTAAGGTAACAAAATGAGTGTATTCAATGTTGAGAAATCATATTTGTTTATATATTTATACTTAATTACTATCGATTGCTATATGAAGTATTCAGACACAAAAGAACAATAATGTTATTATTCGTTGCCTTTTTTTTTAAAGCAGATTCAGGTAATTTTTGTTGCTTTCAAAAGATAATCATCATTACAAAGATACTTAGTTTTGAAATAATTAATATTTTTATTACTTTAATAGTAAAATATTAAAGATTTTAAGACTTCTCATTCGATAATTTAATATACAAAAATTAACAAAGCGTATGACACACTTGAATGAGAAGCTATAAAGATACATAGAAATTATTACAAGCTAAGCGCTTTCGAGGCCTTTTGCCTCATATTCATAGCGGTACTGTGAGCTGCAGAATATGAATATGAGGCAAAAGGCCTCGAAAGCGCTTAGCGTGTAATAATTTCTGTGTATCTTTATAGCTTCTCATTCAAGTGTGTCATACGCTTTGTTAATTTTTGTATATTACTTTAATAGGAAAAGTTTAGAATATTACGAAATAATTTGATGTGTTTTCTCTGCATCTATCATTTAGAGCAATAAGGTGTCTCAATGACACTTGAAGGATGACATGAAATATAATAAAGGCCATACTATAAAACTTTATATTTGTATTATCATGAAAACTATCATAACTCTACATTGAATTTAACTTTCCTCTGCCAATTTAATCTGTTATAATATTGTAAGTTTTTAAATATTTATAGGCACACTACTAATATATTATTCATCTGACTGTTTTTGTATATATTTTCACAGTCCATGTATTCTAATAACTTTATATTAATTTGGTAAATAAAGTTTTTTTTAGTAATACTACATCTGTATATATGTTACCAGATATTGTACTTTCTAATTATTAATCTATCTTATAAATGATCTTTAATTATATGAAACAATAACTTATACATATACAAAGTATATAGAGGAAGAGAGATGCCAAAGAAAAAAGTACCAGATTGGGAAGATAACTATAAGAAATATGTTGAAAAACTTGAGCATAGAGATTTTTCAGATGTCTGATATTTTTAAAATAAAGTCAGTACTGTATTTAATAATTAAATTATGCAACCACTATATGATCATTTAATGGGTATCTAATTGTTTTTAGATTATTAGTGAAGACAATGTCAATTAATACTTCACATTGACTATATAAATTAACATGATAATAGTTTGATCACTTATAAAATGGGTGCTATATATTAACAGATAATAAGACCATAATTATTTCTGTGTTTAGAAATATTTTGGTCAGAAATAAAGCTAGTAAATATTTCCAAATGGTATTTTGAGATTTTCAAATACAAGATGTAGTAACGTGATTTTTTTTTTTTTTTTTTAATCTTTAACAAAGTGAGTATATTGTATACATAAAAGTTTGTGCATGGCATATGTTATTTTAAAATAACATCACATGATCACTTATGCTTGCTCTTAACTGTTATTAAAACAGCCAAAACTCTAAACATATCGCCACTCAGTGCAAGACAGAGTAATCAATGGCTTGCACTGAGTGGCAATACATATAGAGAGTTTTATCTGTTTTAATAACAGTTAAAAGCAAGCATAAGAAATAGTGATTACATGATGTTTATTGATTTAAAAAAGTCCTGCCTAATGGGATGGTTATTAAAGAACCAAATACATCAAAATGTATAGGTACTGAATTGAGGTCAGACCTATATGACTATATAAGATGATGAGCTTGGATTGAAAATATAATGTTTTCAATTTATGTCTCATAGTTTTGTAGTTAAGTAGAGATAAAATATGGCTGCTGGAGGGTTACATTAGATTCTAAGATCTAAGTGCAGTGCTCTCAGATCCAAGGCTCCTCACTGATGAAGGTCACAAGGTAGAAACTAATCTGGGGATATTGTATGAGTAGGCACTAGATGGGGATTTTATGCACAAGCCTTCTGCCATCCATTGATTACTCTGGCTTGCACTGAGTGGCAATACGTATAGAGAGTTTTGACTGTTTTATTTTAAAATATACACATATACAGAGTATTTTCTTCATAGAAAATAAAGATATTATTTATAGGTGATCTCAGCGCATTTATATAGTTTTTAAGGAACATGTGCTATTGATATTATTAACAATAATTAATATTTTGCAGCTATCCATTATTTTTAATAATAATGAAACTCTTAATAGTGATAATAAGATGGGAACAGTTTCTTTGTTACTACTATAGTTAAGTTTTATAGGATTTTTTTTGTTCATTGTTATTTTCTTTTATATTATGTTTTTAATGATTAATTGTTGATTTTATCTTTATGTTTTTGTGTTTTTATTTTAAGAATTCATGACTCATAAATCATTTGGATTGAGAAAGTTTACTGTAATCTTGTCAAAAAAATGTTGTTCAGTTATTGTAAGTTGCTGATAAATGTGGCTGTTTACTTTTGAAAATATAAATTTTCTATGCGGTTGCATGCATGCGCATATTTTTTTAGATCCCTGATTATAGTGTATATAAAGACAGGTGATTGTTATAGCTATATAAAAGTGAAAAAGTTGACAAGTAAGTACCTAATTAAGTAAATCGAAATCCATTTAAGCCAATCTGTGTAGACGTTTATAAAACATAATCTTCACTGTTGCTTCTTTTAATATATATATATTGTAATGAAAGAAGAGAAAGTATTTCTTTATTAAGCTGTCTATAGAATTAAAAGTTTTTCATTTTTTTATAGGAATGTCTCTGGGATTCTCTTTCTCAATGCTTATTTATCTCATATTTTCAAGAAGATCTGAAATTATTTTTGTGATATACTTATTTTCTTGCTATATAACTACCCTATCTTTCGATTATTTTGTCTTTATTTAGGAGATTTCCAGTATAATTTTTTTTAAAAACCAAATTGTGAAATAATTTTATCTCTACACGTCTTTTCTAATTTACTAGCTTTTATTTTTAGTAATTTTTTGAGTGATTTCAGTTTGAACTTTTCAGCAGAAACAATTTCTTTACATTATATTGAAATGTATTTCACTCCATTCTTATTTCATTTATCTATCCATTAATGTGTTTTTTTAATGTTCTCTACAGTATTCTTCTATTCCAGAATTGGTTTTAGTAATTCTTTAAGTTTACCTGGGAATACACCTATAAAATTATCATTATTCGCCTATAATTTTTGTTTTGCAAAAAAAGGCTTTACTTCTATTTTATTGATTCAGAATTTCAAATATTTTTGACTTTTTGAATTTAGTTTTTGATAATGGCAAATATTTTTTCTTGTTTCATCATCATCATCAGCCATTATCAATCCACTGCAGGATGAAGGTCTCTCCAAGTTCAACCCATCTTCTCTGATCTTTAGCTTCTATTATCCACATCACCCCTCCACACTTTCTTATTTTATCCATCCATCTCCCAAGTGGTCTCTTATTAATGGTATTATTTGTGCTATTAATTTTATGGTGAAGACTTTGTTTACTATATTCTAGTTTTTTCTATTTTGAAGATTTTTATTACTACTGACTTGGAAAGCTTTGCATTTATTTTGGAAGGCTTTATTTTCCTATTGATCAATTTCATATTTAATTTGGAATGCTTGCTAGCTTTTTAACATAAGCTGGAATAAGATTCCCAAAAATATGTGTTTCCAATAATAGGAATATGGATGGTTCTGAAACAATTTTGGACTTATTCCCAAATTATTGGATAACATTATTTTTCTCCATTTCTGTTAATATCCTACTAATTAATAAATTCATGATTAGAAATATTAATAAGACAAAATTAAACTTAATTTTTTCATGAGATTCTATAGTCCTTTTGACAAAAATATCTCACAGCATTTAAATATCACAACACCGATTGCAAAGAAAGCTGTAAGTAATAATAAAAAAATGATCCTCTGATCATTGTCTATCTAATTCCCTTCTTAATGTGTATTATTTAAATTAAAATATGACTATTTTTTAATATACACAGTCGGAGTCTGATTTGTAGTTGTGTTAATATTATATTTAAGCTTATACTTTTTACAATTAAAAAAAAATAATGAAAGCTTTATTTATCAAGCCCAGTGTCACTGGCTGACCAAATTAATTGTAACTGGTAAAAGAAAAAATAAAATATTAAATATTGCATTGATCAACCAAAATTAAATGTGATGGAAGAAAGTATTATGATGGCTGATCTTTGCAGCCATTTGCATAAGCAAATTAATTTTAACTTAAAATTAGAACTGATCTCCTCTTCAGATAACTAAATTTACCATAGCACAATGAGTTATTTACTGATTATTGTAAAGATTTTTCTTAATTTGAAAAGTAGAGAAAGGGATAAATCTGTACATTTTAAAGATATATTGAAGTGGTCAGATCTAAGCTTGATCCTAGCTTCATGATATACCACCACTAGCCTACTTCAAACCCTAGCACTAACCATGAATTTCCGAATGCAATGAGGCTTTATACATTCAATACACAGTAGTTTCAATTAAAACAGTATTATATAAACATGTGTTAAAACCAGCTACTTTAATATTTAAACTAACCAATATTATTAATGACTTCATGATAAATTTATTCATGAATATATATATATATATATTATAATTGTGTGGATTGTGTGTATGTATTTATGAATAGCTAAATATATATTCGTTATAAGGTTTCATTGCATCAGAATGTTTTATTTATTACTTTTACCAGTTTGTTTAATTTTCAGTGATTAAAAGCTACATTCTTTCGATAAGTTTTCAGATCGTCCTTTCCCAAAGACAATGGGGAATTTTTATTAATTAGCAAAAAAATAATAATTTAAAATGTAAGGACCATTCTTAATTAAAATGGTTTTTTAGATTTACAAATTCATTTTCTAATTAGAAAATGAATTCAAAGTTAATGAGTTTGAAAGCCTTATCAAAGAAATGTATCTGAAATCAATTAACAAAAATTGTAACTTTTGATAATGTAAGAAGCTTTAGCCTGAAGGCATCAAGAGTCAGAATGGGCAGGAAACCAGAGGACAGGTATAAATAGCCCAGAAAAATTTCAAGAAAGAGAAGCCATATTTTTTTAAGAGAACTTGCTTCTAGAAGCTACGTCCATTTAAATTATGAATCTTTATAGTGTCTTCATCATGGTGCATGGATAACTTTGGGAATCTGATTGCTGGGCCCAAAGTCCCCAGAAAATCTTCAGTGTAGCTGCAAAGTAAACTTTTCCCACACTAATCATGAGCTGCCGAAACCTGAATGAAATTAATCCAAATGCTATTCGTATAAGTTAAAATGCACACCTACATTTTAACCCAATCAGACTCTGTTGTGTAAACTAAGGAGCCAACCATGGAAGAAATGGTAATATATTTTTTAATGAACCACAATGTTCTGGTCAGATTCCGAACTTTACTTTATGCCACCTTTTAAATTAACTACTATAAAAGCTCTTCTCATTTTATAATGTCTTAATTTGTATAAGTAATTCTCTATTTCTATCTCTAGTCTTTAAATTTAATATTTTGTTAACTTTCCCTTTTCTTACAATGGCAGTTCATTTCATTAACTAATATCATTTATTTTTATTATATGCCAATAATACTTCAACTCATTAATAATCTCTTTCGTTAAACTTACCTCATGAAAATAATATAGTATTAAGTTTTATAGTAATTCTTGCCTACTAGAACTAATTTAATACAGTTCTATTAATTATCGAGTTGAAGGATTTATTAAATGTTTGCTAATGTTACTAATGGCTGATAATAATTAGCCCATTTTCTAACCTATGATCCCGGCTATTTTATTGAGTTTCACCAATATTTATTTATTCATATTAATAATGGTAAAGTGTTTTTCTAAAGGTTGATAAAGGGAATAAAATGAATAGATTCTAATTTGTTTTATACTTTATAGTAATATTCAGGGAGGACATGATATTTAGGGTATAATTAGCATGATTTTATAATTGTGTTAATCACTTTTTTTTAAAGCACATTTGACTTTAATTTAACATGATCAGGTCATTATGTAGAGCATTCCTTATATAAAATGGGTTTTATTACTTAAACACGATTATTAAGTCATCATTTTCCGAACGTTGCTGATGTGAGCCATCTCCTGCTTCGTAGGCTTGTCCTTGGTGATATTATTGTTAGTTTAATTACATAGGAAGGAAGAACTTTCTTCCTCACTCATATTATATTTGGAACACCAAAGGTTCACTGCTATGACCCAGCCTAGCTTTCCCTGTGTTCCATGGATCCTTCATAAGGCATAAAAGACTTGTCAAATACAAGCCGCCCCTCTATTTTCTCACATCACAGACAAGCCATCATATTTTGTATTTATTTTTAAGGCTCGTAATTCATCAGTACTGTTAATTCTCAGTTCCAATAAAGCCCGCTCTCTTGTTCACAAACTATAATAAATTGATTTTATTAAAGTCAAACAATTTCACATTCATTTATAATTAAGTTCTTTGGTAAATATTAATTGCTTTTCAGATGTATGAAAATGAATCTCACATTCTTTTCTTTTAAAGTTAAAATCAAAATTTATGTCCGAGCCAAATACCTTTATTTACTTTTATTTACTTGTCGGAGTATAGATATATATAATCCTCCTGTAAGTGCGTCTTAATTATTGGCATATGATAACGACTGCCATTCTTATTGTAAATTGTAACTTCCGTATTTTAAAGACTAGAGGTAATATATATATATATAATATTAATCATAAACAACTTGAACAAAATATTTACTATTATTAAACATTTTATATAATACATTTGGTTTTAACTGTCTATTATTTAATAACTATTTTAATATTAATGCTCGCTGTCTGTATTGGCAACCCAAACATACATATATGAATTAATTTATAAATATTGTTAGTTATTTTATTGTACTTTAGTAGAGTCAGATCAGGAATCTCTAATCATCACCATCCATTGAGCTAGTTTTTGGTGCATAGTCATGTTCCATCAGCATATGTCATCCACTGATTTGATCTGAGCTCATGAGTTGGGTTTGAATTCATTTTGGTCTTGGGTTTAATCTTTTGGTTCGACCAGGTTTGAATCCGATCACAGGTTAAGTGGTTGATGTAGTGGTGTTGTCTGGTGTAATATTGAGAAAAATGTTGCCTTACTCAGTTGAGATATGAAGAACATTTTTTTATCAATTTCAGCCACTCTCTCATGAAGACATTAGTTTATAAAGGTATATACATGAATCTTTATTTATTATCAAAAGGGCAAATTGAAAATTTCACAAAATAATTATTCAGTTAGGATGGATATTTTCAGGATTAACTTAATTTTGAATACTCATAAATTTATATAGGTGTCTTCTCTCTGTCTCCCTATCCTGGTGATTTAATGTAAATGCCACTCATGAAACTATATAAGAGCACAGGAACTAGTTTTGATTGGTAAAAGATAACACCAGCCTATATTTATTTATTGTTACTAAAAGAAGCAACTGAAACTTTTGTTATTAAACCATTAAACATCACATGATCACATTCATTATGCTTACACAAGCTGATAACACAGAGGCAAAACTCTTTATACAGTAGTACCACTCAGTGCAAGTGAGAGTAACCAATGAATGCAGAAATTTTGGGCATAAAATTACTGATGAAAACCACAAACTAGAAACTAGTCTTGGGATGTTGGAATGACTAGGCATTAGATAAGGATTTCATGCACAAACCTTTCTGCATTCATTGATTACTCTGGCTTGCACTGAGGGGTGCTTCTATATGGAGAATTTTGCATCTGTGAGACCTTTGTTATTATGGGGCATATATATTTAAAGAATTCAATTTAACAAGTTTGCAAAAAAGAGAGAGAGAAAAAAAGAAATTGGTATAGAAGCAAATTATTTATTAATATAATATGTAAAAAATATATAAATTTGTACTCAGAAGAAGTGTAAGAAATGTCCCATCAATCTTTAGTATAAGCAGAATACATGTTTTTCAAACATGGACATTTTTATAAATTTTGCTTTATTCACTACACTGAACTAATAAAAAGTATATATTGCAACTTATTTTAATATTTGCTGCAAAAATTATTTTCCAATACCCATGATAAAATATTTTAAATATTTTAATCATTTTTTGCTATATTAAATCATGTGCATGTAAAGATGCATGAGCATATATACATGTTAGTGCAGAATACATACATGTTTGTTTGATAAGTATATTAATGTTGGAACAAGTTATATATATATATATATATATTGTAACCGTAAATTCTTGATGGCCAGCTAATGGCCACCAAAGGCCCCTGTAGTTGGGCAGCCAAAATTGTGACCGTAAATCTTCTCATGGCCAACTATAGCCATCGAAGGCCATTGCCCCATCAACTACCTCTCGTGCCGAACACATTGCGGCACCCAAAAATTGTAACCATTTGATTGTGTGGTCCTAATTACGTAACATAAGTGCACTAAGAATCTTAACTTCTATCACTGATCAACTCCCGCTGCACATTATCAGCTATTAAGAGCTGTATCCAAAAGCATTTCATGCTATCTATTTTATGCACCAAAGACCACAATCAACATCGGAAGCAACTTACCACAGATCAAACCAATGATCTAACATAAACTTTTATGACTTAATTTGATCGCAGCCAGGGTGTACCGCGAAGACATATCATAGTAGTACGATATGACACATTAAACAAATTATAAGTGCAATTTTATTACTTTCAAACCTTAATTTGCAAATTTTATTGTATGCGACCCGATGGCCGACCATGTACAAGATGGCATAATTTGTGGAAATACATAAGATTATGAAATTTTAAACCTTCTATATGATTTTTAATACGAATGCTAGTCCAGGTAAAGCTTTGCAATAAATAAATATAAATACTTGGGTTCTTTTTTATAGTTTACTATATTACTGAGACTCTTATTATACTGACAAATGACAATTTAAAAACGTTAAGTAAATATATTCAATCTTGTCATTATTATCTGGTAAATCTGTTTACAGGTTTAATAATCAATTTGTATTGTATACTAGAATCAACTACGCAAAGCCAAAATGATGGAAAAGGTAAATGGGATTTTATTGTACCTTACCAATCATAAACTACCAAAGACGAAAAGCATCTTAATGTTTTCTCAAAAAATATTAATAAACCCTTATATCATGTAGACAATAATATGTACTTCAATGTATGCTCTATCCAAGGTTTATGATTTCTGATTGTACGAATGACACATAGCAACGGCACAGTAAGTTTAATTATAAATCAATTTTATTTACAAATTTATGAACAATAAGTAATTAATTCTAATGTTATAATTAAAAAACATAATAAACAAATAAAATAAATAAATTATAATTCCATCGACTTTCTTCAATAACTTCTCATAGGTAGAGTTTTTTAAAATCTAATCATACCTTATATCAATCTAATATAATGAATATTGATGAGATTATACGAAATTCAGCATCAACCCATGAAATATTTAACATCATTTCCAGATTCAATAAATCCCTACCGTAAGCTTATAATAATATAATAAATAATATTATATCTGTAGGACTTAGCTATAATGCAATCATTAAATAAAGTGAAAATTTAAACTTACATTCTGGTAAATAATAATCAACCAACAGTTAACCATTATTTAGTAACTTGAATAGAATGTCCTGCGACAATTTGATGATCTAACCTATAAATTATGCTTACAAATGGAAGAAGATGATTTAGCAGATTAACTAAAATACTTTGCCCAACTTAGATCTATGAAGTAAAACATATTCCTGTGGATGTATTCATCTACACGTAGGAATTAAATAACACTAAGCGTTTTGTGGATTTATATACCATCATAAAGCAATAAGTACAAGTACACCATTCCGCGGATTAACCACCAGCGCAGGAATGAGTGTAAATACAAAAATGGCAATTAAATAATCTGTGGATTAACCACCAGCACAGATTAATGCCCTTTAACATTCTAAAACAACATTACTATTTACTTCACATTAAAGTGCAAAATCATCCTCCTCAGTTATTCTGACCATTCAGAAAAACACTAACACTTAAGCAAATGTGGGTTCTTGCATAATAAATGTTACACTAATCAGGGCAACTAATGTACCAGCTTATCTTGCTTTAAATAAAAACATGTGTAATATAATATAAGTAATATTAGTATAGAAATATAAATCTGGAAAGACTAACGAAATACCTCACAAAGATTGATACATCTCATGAATTCATTTATTACTTTTCAAGCTTTTTCGCAAGCGCTATTCTCTTGAATAACTATTTTATTCAACCCCTATTAATTTAAACCTAATAAAATGTAACTTATGAACTTCACATGCAAGTTCATATAATGATAAAATTAAAGTAATGTATTATTCATCAAACATATAAAATTTAACAGGTGTGTGTATGATATAAATCAAATGTATAGCATTTATAGTTCAATCCGTGAATTATAGCAGGTGTGTGTATCACAAATTGGATTATATAACATTTTATAACTCCAAATATGATCCGTGGAATCCATGTACGATGCGTCGAACAATAAATATACGAAGCAATAGCTATATCTCTAGTTGAATTCCATACATGCAATTTTATCCGTTTGTATTAGTTATTACAATCACTATTAGATTACCGATTTTACGTAGCTACATAAACATGAAACAATTTCAAAACATGATATGCAGAATTTAAATGAAAATGTTTTTCAAAAGTTATTAATCTCTACATTTCGCTATTAAAAATGTTCCAAGTTTATCACATCCATGCGAATATTTATTCATCCACGCTTAAATCTAGGAATACCAATTATAGCAATTAATTTAATCATTTCAAACTGACGTTAAAATTAGAAAATATCTTGGATTAACTATTTTGAAGACGGTTTATTATCCAAATGTTAAACAAATTAACTAGCAAATATATGATTGGCATTGTAAAGTTAAATATCAATCAATACTATATTTTTATTAGAATTAGAAACGGAAATATTAAACTATATTGATAACTTTAACATTTTATTTTAATTTAAACTTCTTCTTTTTTAAAAAAACAAATTTTCATATTCATATAACTTCTGTAATTAAAATACTTATTTAATTTTTCCAAATTGTAGAATAATAAATATTTCAAAACATACCAAAATCTTGTATTTAATTCTTTCAAACTTAAACTGGGAAGCTCCGACATTTTAAAAATGTAATATTGGAAAATTTATTACCGGTGATTCGATCCACTTGGCCAGACGACTTGAACAGACTTTTAAATTTAGCAATTCATCTTATAATTAATTACCACTATGTTATATTTACGTTTATAGCAAGTTTTGTGGTAATCCGTTTACTTATAAACTATTTTAAAATAAGCTTATCAAATTTACACCATTTGCCTTTACCATTTTCTTTTCTTTCTTCCCTCCAAAAAAAACTATCAGACGATGTTCCTTAAATTCACGCTCTTTTCTTTTTTTACATTGAGACGCATACGTAATTACTATATTTATTTTTAATAATTAATTTTTAATTGAACAAATGGTTTTTTAATTCAATGGAAATAATAATTTAAGATCATTTTAAACAAATAAAACAAAAATATTATTTTTAATAATATTTTACCAAATTTTAATGTGTTGTCAAATTTTTTTAAAAAGTTAAACGTTTTGATATGAGTCAGTATATGGGAAGAAGCAAATTTAAATTTATTAAAATAATATAAGAGAGTAATCTGTTCAAAGTGCGAATCAAGCCAATCAAATCACCAAAGAAGAAAGAGAAATTTTTTATACCAGTTACATCAATTAATATATTTTATACTAAAAGATATGGTTACAAATATATATATATATATATATATATATATATATATATATATATATATATATATATATATATTGTGCCCTTTTGTATGGGTCACCATCTAATTTTTGTGCTAATCTATTAAAAATTTTAAATTTAAGATATATTTGAATATGTGATGTTAATTTTGCTTATGGTAATATTTCAAAAGGTTTAATTAAAGCAATCTATGAGTATTTGATATGTAAAATTGTGCTGATATTGAGAGAGACATTTTAAATGATGATGATTATAATATATAGTTGGAAAAATGGCCATAATCAATACTGCATTAATATATTTAATAAGTAGGTATTTAAAACTAAAAAATGTTTAAAAGACAAGTTAAAATTAAATGCATATATTTATTGTTGATAAAATAATGTTATAAAAGAGTATAAATATTTTAATTTTTATAAGAATAGAAGATTAATATTTGATTTTAATGATATCAAATAATTATTTTAAAATCTATTATAATATCTTATTTATTTTTAAAAATATTTATTTTTAAAAAATGCAATTGTTAGTTATTTTTAGATTATGACAAGCGTTTCTTTTATTGTAAAAAAAAAACAGATGTTAGTTAAATATACACACACATGCTTGGAAGTTGTTTAGTAAAGTTGCAGAACTATTTTAAAAATCATGTTATAAAATTTATAAATAATACGTGAGTTATCACGAGATAAAAATAAAGATATTCAATGTGAAATATTAAATCTGATTTTAAAATATTGTTTTAAAAATATGACGTATAAAAAATACTTAGTTTATTTAAAAATAATCTTATAAAAGTTAAAATTAAAATCAAGTAAGTAAGAATATTTTAAAAGAATGTTTAATAAATTTAAATGAACGATAAAGATTATTTTAGAAATTTAATAATGTAATAAATATTAAATATTAAATAAGCCATTATTTATTTTTAATTTTGTGTTGTTGGTAAATATGTAAATAAGCCAGCAAGTTGATTGTTTAAATGTACCAATCAAATGGGAGGTTTCTTCCGGTATAAAAGCTCAGTTCAATTGTTAGGAGAGGACTCTGTGATTGATTTTTCAAGTTAATTGTGTTATTAAAAATAGCTACGTAAATTTTGTAGACGCTTTTAAAATCATTTTTCAAAATTATAAGAGTGTCTTGTAAATAAGTTATAAAAGTTTTAAATGATAGACATGCAGTGTTAATTTAATTTTTTCCCTATCAGTCATCTCTATTAAGCTCAATTTACAAGCAAATGGTCATGGGAACATCATATATAGTGAAAATATATCGGAAACTTTATACTAGAAGTATGACAAACGCTGGATTAGTTCGGAAAATTACGAGATGGAGAAAAGTAGTATTTTGGACAGTATATAATTTTAAAAGCTAATTACTATTGACTATTAGAAAATAGATATTTTAGAGAATAAAATACTTCTTTATGAAGAAAGTATTTTTGCAAGCTATAAATTTAAATGTATATCTTAAGTAAAGATATTAAAAATGAAAGTAGTTTTATAAATATTTGCCCTGTTAAGTCTTTATATTTAAGAGACTAAATGTTGACAATTTTAAAAGGCAAATAAATTGAAAATATAATTAGCTAAAAGTCTTAATATAATAAAAATTATTATATTGAAATAATTTAAACGCTGGTCGTTTATAAATAAAGAAGCTTATTCTTACCTGGATATTTTGTTAAGAAATGCGCAAGTAATACGTGGACGTCCCAGTTAATTTAAAATAATTAAATGATAATTTTTCATAAATTATAAACTAATTCAAGAATAATAACTTTTAAATAATATTCTTTAAAGAACTGCATCCGGATCAGATAAACTATTTTAATTTTATTATATTTTATAGAAGAATTGATTAACTTTTATTTTGGTTTTAAAAGAACGTTTTCATTTTTCATAAACTTTTAAAAAACACGTGATGGACCGGAAAACAGAAATGGTGTTTTAGTGAATGTGTACCTAGGATTTAAGAACTATTATGGTTAAAAGAAAACATCGCTGGAATTACGTAATATGAATTCTGTTTATTTATCTAATATAAAATTTAAATATTATTAATCTATTAAAAATAAGATGGGTACATTTCTTAAAATAGTAATTAAAAATAATATAATGATTAATTGCATAAGTTTATTTTATAATTAATATAACACGGAATATGTTAAAGAATGATTGTGAGTGTAAATGTGAATTATTTTATGAAGCTGTAATTCCGAAGAATATTGGAAGATGGACTGTACATTAGGTCATTATTGATGGTAAAAATTGTATCATAATAATAATTTTGATGTATTTAATATGTTTTTTTTTCCTTTAGATCAACCAAAATGATATGTTATTGTTGAATGGATGTATAAGTATTTTAAAAATATACACACATTATATTAGCAGTAACAGTTTTATTTAAATATGCATAATTTGAATTTATGATATAAATATGATACAACATTACATAAGAAGCTTAGAAATAATTATATGATTCTTTCGTAAATAAATTTTTATTTTTATTTTTATTATTATTATGTTGGAGTATTAGAATTATATTTATTATTCATACAAGTAATTATTTTATTTCAAGTTAGGAAGAGATCTCAAAGTCTATATTTTATTTTTATTTTATTGGATAAATTAAGTTAAGTTTTATGTAGAAGTTTATGTTTGAATTAAAGGTTTACTGAATATAGATGACGTAGTATAAATAGTTTGGATAATTAGTATTTATTTAAAGTTGAAGGTTGTTTTCCCGTAATTTTAAATAAGTTTTAGAGGATGTTTTGTAGATAAAAGTTTATTAAGAAAGATTAGAATAACACATAAAGTAAGGTAATAATTTTACATAGAAAAGAATCATAAAATTTATCTAATATAATACTTTATGAATTTGAAATTGATGAATAATTTAAATATTATTATTTAACCGTACATATATGTAATGCATATTTGATAAAACATGTAGCATAAATTGCATTAAATGAAATATAAATTATAATCAATTATTGTTGTTACATTACAAAGATACATTAGTTTCTATATTATGCTATTAGAGTAATGCTGATAGTAAAATAAACACATACTAGTACATAATGAAATAAGTAACATTAATACTTAATTGATGTAGCAATTTAATTATTAAAGTTTAATTGTTTACATATGCTACATAAATAGTATTTACATAAATTTATGTGTAATAATTGAAGCTTACTGAAATGTATTTAAAGTGTAAGTTCGAAATACTTCAGTGTTGTTAGTACAGCATTTTAAAAGAATGTAAATTATGTATTAAGAGTATGAGTTAATAACAGTGTAAACATATTGTATTATTATTTTCTTATTTTTATTTTCTTTGTTTTTCCTAATTTTGAACTGTAAATATTGTAAATAAATTCTTAGTTGAAGTTAATGTAAATAAACTTGTTTAATTTGTTTTAAAAGTGTGTCGAGTTCATTATTTTGCACCACAGCATTTGACAGCAGATAATTTGAATAAACATAATATTTGCACAATATGAATTTATTATTATTATTTAGAAACAAACACAATATTTTCCTGATATCATTTTATAAAAATTGATTGACATTAACATATAATATTATTATGGTCATAAGGTAATTATAATGCACAATATAAGAGTACAGTATTATTTATTGCCACAGATTATTAAGTTGTAAGATTTTGATCTATTCTAAAATTAAGATACTATATGAAAATAAAAGATAGACATGTTATTATTATTTAATGATTGATGATATAATAGGAATAGATAAGGTTAAGTTATACCCTAAGAGTATTATTATTATTATTATTATTATTAAAATAAGTTAGGTGTATTTAGGTTTGATATAAAATCCCATATCATACTTATTTACATGGGTTATCATTACTTTAAGATAATTAGAAGAACCTGAGATTATTTAATTATATTTTAAAAATTAAAAGTTAAGATTTATTTATTTTATTATTATTAAAGATAATTTATTTTATTTAAAAGCCATAAGAATGCTGTAGATGTAGTAATAGGATAGTAAGGAGGTAATAGTATTCTTATGCCATTGAGACAGTGTCTTGGAAGATATTGACTCAATGTAAATCTACTTATTACTTTGTAACCTTACTTCACAGTCTCATGATTTTAATAAATACTTATTTAATTAGTACTGTACCAGTCGAAACCCACCACCACCGCAAGTCAAATCGGATTCAAACTCAGCTTAACCAAAACTGAATTCAAACCCAACTCAACAGCTCAGATAGCAGAAATCGACGGCACAGTGCCATGCGCCAAGAACTAGCTCAACGGTTGGTGAGGACTAGAGACCCTTTTACTGACACGAATATCAATTAACTTTGACTACTTTTAAATCGAATCATATGTATGTTCGGGTTGCCAACACAGACAG
Organism: Epiperipatus broadwayi; assembly: GCA_028023455.1. Taxonomy (NCBI): domain Eukaryota; kingdom Metazoa; phylum Onychophora; class Udeonychophora; order Euonychophora; family Peripatidae; genus Epiperipatus; species Epiperipatus broadwayi. Next base: position 691,135 of record JAQFVV010000389.1, read on the forward strand.
CGAGTATTAACATTTAAATAATTATAAAAAGAATGATGAACTAAGAAACCAAGTATATTAGAAAATATTTAATAATAATAATAATTTGTTTTGTTCAATAAAATATAGATTGCATTAGTTACCTCTAGTCTTTAAACGAATTTATAAATATAATAAGAGTGGCGGTCCTTATCATATGCCAATGGAAATTACGCAATATTGGAATTCTATGTCTATGCCCCCAACAAGAAAATAAAACATTTAAGGTTATATTCGAATAAATATATATTAGTGGAACAAGAAATCAATATTTTAACATTTTGTGAGTAGATACACTTGTAACTTAGGAGCTGGGTACATAGGTGAAAAACGGAGCTAATAATTGATTATTAGCCAATTATAAAAATAGTAAACATGTAATTTTTCTTTCGACTCGATGATTAATAGAACTTATAAATTTAGTTCTAATGGGCGAGAATAACTATTTAAAATTTATATTATCTTATTTGCGTGAGGCAAATGGAACAAAGGAGCTCATCGAGTTGAAAGATTATTGGCATATAATTTTAAATAAACGACATTAATAAAGCATACAAATATATATATTAAATGAACCGCCAGGTAAGAAAAGAAAAGTTTAAAGACTAGAGATTTAAAGAATTATGAGATAGATTTACAGTAGCATGAATAAAAGGTTTTATAAAAATTGTTACATTAAAGAATAAAGAGCTCTTAAATAGTAGGAGAGTAAAATAAAGTTCGAACTGGCCAGAAAGTTTAACGTTCATTATAGAAATATATTACCCCTTCCGCTGGTCCTTAAGTTGCACCTCCAAGTTGTTGAAAACGTAGGCATCATTGGTTGACTACTGGAACAGTATTTTAGTAGCTTTCATAATTTTAGCAGAATGATCGGTCCGGAAAAAGGTTCAGCAGCTCCATTGAAGATTTCTCGGGACTTTAGGAACCATAGCCAGATTCCTGATGTTCTAGCCCTCTATCATGATGAAATACAATCTTTATGCGCACAGAGTTCACTGTACTACTCTACAACAAAGCTAGTTTTTTTTTTTTTTCACTTTTCAGGGCTATATCTGCTGTTCACCGATCCCTCCGGCTCGCGCTCATTTTGTTATCAATCTCTTTTATAATTCGTTGTTTTCAAAATACATTCCCTCGATAAGGCTTTCAAACTAATTAGCTTGAATTCCTTCTCTAATTGAAAATGAATTCTTAAGATTTGAAAATAATTTAATTAGAAAAATGAATCCTTATCTTTTTTTTATTAATAAAACTTTCCTATTGTTTTTAAGAATTTTAAAGCTTATCGAAGGAATGTGGCTTTTAATCAACGAAACTTTACAAATTATTTAAAAGTAAAAAAAAAACAAGTATTCCCGACGCAATGAAACTTTCTAACAATTTATATATATTTAAATATTTACAAGTATATACGCACAATCCACGCAATTTAATATATATAAATTCATGAATATTTTATCACGAATTTATTTAGAGAATTGATCAAATTTAAACTAAACTAATTAATTTTACTACGTATTTGAAACAAGTTATTCATTATGGAAATTAGCGTGGATTGAACATATAAAGCCCCACTGCATCGGAAATTTAAGGTTAGCATTAGGGTAAATAACATGAAGCTAGGATCGAACTCAGATCCGACTGCTTCATTTCTTTTCACTTCAAAAAAAAACAATGAAAAAAAAAAGACTTTACTTATACAGTTGCATGAGTGTATAGACTCTGGGAGAACGGCATGAGCGTGAATAATCTAACCTGCCCAAGCTACAAAAATTATACATGTCTCACTACGATCAATTTTTTTTTTGAATATTCCGCTTATAATAAGTTTATAATAAATCGGTCCGATAATCAAGTCTCATTTCCCTATGGATGTGTCAGTCGGTCGTCTGTATATATATCTGTCATTTAATGGATGTCCTATTGTTTCCCTGGATCAGGTGGCACATATGGTTTTAACTGTCTGGCATTGTAAACCCCCTGGAGTCCCTTTCCCTTTAGCAAAAACGCATTGTCATGGCAATCCTTGATTATTTCATATGGCCCACTGTATAATGGGAAGAATTTTTTGAATTCTTTCTTAGGGGCATTACTAGTTCTTGGTGATCTTAACCAAACTTGATCCCCAACTTTAAAATAGTAATGTTGCATCCTACCTCTTTTTATTCGACTCTGGGCCATCTGCGCTAGCCGCTTTCTGGCCATATCTTGGTCAGTTATTGGATTAATAAATATTTCATCTTTTGGTAATAGTGAAGAAAAAATGGCCTGACATGGCTGCCCATAGTGAAGACGTGTAGGTGCGAAACCCGTTGACTCATTCATTGTATTATTAATGCAGTCCATAACATATGGAACTTTATCCACCCATCTCCGATGATCTGTAGGTACGCACACACGAAAGAGTTGACTAATTTCTCTCATAACTCTTTCACATGGGTTGGACTGCGGGTTTCTAATTGATGTCAGACGATGATTTACCTTTTGTTTTTTTGTCCAATTCTTCCACTCTTTTGAGGTGAACGCTGAGCCATGATCCGATAATATGGTCTCAGGCTTACCTACCTCAGAAAATTGCTTATCCTGTAGGGCCCGAATAGCATTTCGTGAATTTGTGGTTCGCACTGGGTAAATTTGAACATACTTCGAAAAAATATCATATGTGACAAGCAAGTATTGAAAGGTCCTAAATTTGAGAAGAGGCCCATAATGGTCTATAGCGAGGATTTCATTTGGTCTTGTAGCCATTACTGGTTTCATACCTCCTGCATATGATTTATTTGGAAATTTAGTAGCAGCACAGATGTCACATTGTCTAATAGTAGTGAGAATCTGATTGTACATTCCTGGCCAGTAGAACTGACGACGCACTGCCTCTTCTGTCTTTCTTGGTCCGTAGTGCCCAATAATTTGATGAATATGTCTAAGTAAGGATGGTCTCAGCCTATCTGGGACCATCGTTTTCCATGGTGCACTATAGTCCCCAGTTTTGGTCTGCAAAATACCCTCCTTGACCCGAAAGTGAGTTTATTTGCTTTGTAGGTTCTTGTCCTTACTCTGGGTCTTGGACAACTCCAGAATAATGTGATGATATTGTATGCCCTGCCAGTATGCGAGATTCCTTAGCTCGGCCTCGGCGGGACTCAATGTTTTGGTGACCATAATTTTTAGGGATTGATCGTTTATTTTTGGGTTCTGCATGCTCATTCGTACTGGATGGCGACTTAAAATGTCAGCCACCACATTCTCTGGTCCTGGGCAATATTGGATCTTATACTGAAATTGTTGGAGGACCAAGCTCCATCTAATGAGTCGGTCGTTGGTGAGGAAACTCTTATTAAGAAATTCTAGACATCGGTGGTCAGTTATGATGACAACTTCTGATCCTAGAAGGAATTGCCGGAATTTCTGGCATGCCCATACTATGGCAAGAGTTTCTTGCTCAGTGGTGGTGTAATGTATTTCAGCACCCTTTAAAGCACGACTGCAAAAATATATCACTTGATGTTCACCAGAATCACCCTTTTGAAACAAAACAGCTCCCAGCCCTTGCTTGCTGCTGTCAGTTTGTACGTAAAAGGTCCGGCTAAAATCAGGGTGGTGCAGCATAACTGCCCGTAGAAAGTTTTCTTTTATGTTTAGTAGTTCCTGGTCATGGAGTGGGGTCCATTCCCACTTTCGGTTTTTTTTTATGAGGTCTATAAGATTCCTAGTTTCCTGGGCAAAGTTTGGATAGAACTTGTGATAAAAGTTGCAAAGTCCAAGAAATGATCGGATCTGTTTCCGAGTAGTCGGGGTTGGAAACTTCTCTATGGCTGCAACTTTGTCTGGATGTACCTTGATACCATGTTTGTTAATGACATGACCAAGGAAGGTTATCTCCCCAATAGCAAAATGGCTTTTTTCAAAGTTCACTGTGATATTCTTCATTCTGCATTCATTCAGGAACCTTTCCAAATGTTGTAAGTGTTCCTTCACATCTTCTGAGATGATTACGATGTCATCAACATAGCATACCATCTGTTTTTGTACTTCTTCAGAAAGGACCTGCCTCAAACAGCGCATAAGGCCTGCTCCACTATTAATAAGTCCGAAGGGAACCCTTTTAAAAATGTGCGTGTAGCCACCGTACCGAAATGCAGTGTATTTCCGGTCCCTTGGATCGAGATTCAATTGCCAGTAACTGGCGGTTAAATCTAATGTTGAAAATACTGTCTTCCCAGCTAATCGTACAAGTACTTCTTGGATAGGAGGGGGAGCATCTCTTTCCGGTATAGTGATGCTGTTTAACCTCCGGGCATCCAAGCATAGCCGCAAGTTTCCATTTTTCTTCTTGACGACGACCAATGGGTTGTTATACGGAGAAGGGCTGCGCTCGACAATATTCCATTCGATCATTTGTTTTATCTGTGCTTCTACTTCATCTTTATATTGAAATGGAATCGGGTATGTTTTGGACTGGATGTAAGTTTCTTCTTTCACTCTGATTCGGTGGGTGTACCCTGTAATCTCACCTGGCATTGGAGAGAAAATTATGGCATATTCCTTGAGGATTTCCCGCATTTGTTCGGTATCATCCGGTTCAGTAATAATGGATTCTTCAACCTTTTTGTCAATCATTGAAAGATCAACTGGATGGATTAGGCAACTTTCATGGTTTCCTTCTCGGTGGAGTGATGTTTTAAAGTTGACAGTTTCATTTCCAAATGAGCATCTACCTTTAGGGTAGTCAATAATGCCGTGGTTTTGAATCAAAAAGTCGGAACCCAATACTACATCATATATGAGCCCTGTCATAATAAGAAAGGTATGTCCTACTAGCCTTTTGTTGATTTCAACCTCCAACCACACTTGATGGTTTTCACTTGACACCTTTTTCCCATTAGCCAAGGTCATTTGGATCGGACGGGTTGGGAGTTGCATTATCTCGCGTCTCTTTTTTAAGTTTCCGATCCATGCTGCAGATACAATGGATGCTTGACTGCCCGAGTCAATCAAGGCTGATACTCTGCTCTCCTTTACATTTATTTCGATAATGGGACACAAATGAGTTATCTGATGTCCCTCATTATCTTTCTCAGAGATTAGATTAGTCATTTGATTAATGGTTGGGGCTGGAGTGTCTTTTCCGTAACTTGGGTCTAGAGATCTAAAATGATTATCCACTTCTTCTAAGAAATTCGTCATTTCGTGGATGGTACTAATCTGACTACGAATCATAAGTTTCCGAATTTCTCGTGGCATGTTGTATTCTATCATACGTACAATTCGAGACTCTGGAAAGTTAAAACTGGACAATGAGCGAAATTTGGCTGACTGTTGTAAAAAAAATCGGTCGTAGGTATTTCCCTTATTTACTGAAAACTGTTCATTAATGAGGTCACGCAACAAGTTTTCTTGCTTCCTTTCACTCCAGAATGTTTCTAGAAGCTTGTGACAATATTGCTCAAAAGTGTCCGGCTTCTTCTCTATCGTGCCCCACCAGTCTTTGGCCACGGCTTTCAAATGGTAACGAGCAATTAGTATTTGTTGAACATTATCCAGAGTTTCTATTGCAAAAGCATTAGCTAAACTGTCTATATGTTGCTGAGGATCTTCCCAGAATGCACCATAAAAATCTATGATTTGAATCAACGGGTATTGAAAGGTCATTGAATTTTCCAGTGGCTTTCCCATTTTTGAACATAAGAAAATAATATAATAAACAATATAATAAACACTGCGAATCAACTTATAGTACTCTCTGTATGCTTAAAATAATTTTTTCTCTTTAGTAAATTTTAATGAGGTCTCTGACTACAGGTCCATTGTCCCAATCTTCACCAGCTGCTGCACATTATTTCCCCAATCTATGTAATCTGCCTTTTTTAGTTTACCTACGTTTTCTTGGTTAGCTCTTTATATTAACTGTTTGAGTGAGACATGTATTCAAAAATATCAAAGATACGAAAAAACATTATTCACTTTCCCTTTGTTCAACTGTTCTGTTCTCCCATGTCTGAGAAAAAAAAAAAACTATACAGTGATATACAAATATTATGTATTAGCAGATACAACAAGTCATTCTGTATTGAACACACTTGGTTTTTTTTATTATGGCGATTGACCCACTACTGTGCTGACAATCAAATTTGCTGACAAATTTATTTATATGGGCGCCAGTGAGCAAAATGAGATCAATAGGGCATGTGATATAACCCATTGAGCCCCAAACCACATATGATTGACTTAACCTTTAATAAAACAATTGAATTGATGATGAGTAATATTATTTAATAACAGCTAACGCGTTCATGACCTGAGTTTAAATATAGGAGTTTAAATATTACTAAGAATGAGGCTTCACACACACAAAGAAATGTCAAAATTAATATTACAAGAACTTTTATTGGTGATATTATTCTAAATCTTGCTAGCATGAAAGCGTGCAAACCATTTAAGCATTTTGCCAACTGCATCTGGCTGCTTGGTGTACACAAAGGGTCTTCACCTGCTTTGAGGTTACTCTAGAAATTATTGTCATTAAAGCGTAATGTCACACTGCATCGGACCGCTTGACAGATAATTCCCAGTTTGAAGGTCTTCGCCTACTTTGAGACTACTAAAAATACGGAGCGAACATTTAATATATATGCTAGCAAGCAATACTTTGAAATTAAGACTTTTAACATGATATCACAACGGATATCTTATATTATAAAACTAAGATACTAATTAATTTTGACATAGAAAAACATTTCATTTATGACATAGACAAATTATTTCACTTATTTTACTCCTATGCTTTGATCTGCTCTTACTACTTTGCTAACGATATTTTCTTACTGTCACGAACGCGTATAACACAAACGTATAATATATATACTGATATAGTACACGTATAATTAATATATATATGAATAATTATTTTAACTAACGAATCTTTTACTGAACGAACATTTAAAAAAATAATCTTGAAAACATTTTTATAAGAAAGAATTAGAAAATGATATTTTAATTTATTAAATCATTTCAGTATATATATAACACTTTTTTTTTTAAAAAAAATATCACTCTACAGAAACATTTACTTTATTGGGATTTCAATTAACTGAGTAACTAAAATCACAATTCTAATCTCCAGGGCATGTGTGGGGTTTATTAAGTCGAGCCACAACGATTGGGCAGCCAAAAACATAACCATGTACCGGTCGAAATCCACCACCACCGCAAGTCAAATCGGATTCAAACTCAGCTGAACCAAAACTGAATTCAAACCCAACTCAACAGCTCAGATAGCAGAAATCGACGGCACAGTGCCATGCGCCAAGAACTAGCTCAACGGTTGGTGAGGACTAGAGACCCTTTTACTGACACGAATATCAATTAACTTTGACTACTTTCAAATCGAATCATATGTATGTTCGGGTTGCCAACACAGACAGCGGGTATTAACATTTAAATAATTATAAAAAGAATGATGAACTAAGAAACCAAGTATATTAGAAAATATTTAATAATAATAATAATTTGTTTTGTTCAATAAAATATAGATTGCATTAGTTACCTCTAGTCTTTAAACGAATTTATAAATATAATAAGAGTGGCGGTCCTTATCATATGCCAATGGAAATTACGCAATATTGGAATTCTATGTCTATGCCCCCAACAAGAAAATAAAACATTTAAGGTTATATTCGAATAAATATATATTAGTGGAACAAGAAATCAATATTTTAACATTTTGTGAGTAGATACACTTGTAACTTAGGAGCTGGGTACATAGGTGAAAAACGGAGCTAATAATTGATTATTAGCCAATTATAAAAATAGTAAACATGTAATATTTTCTTTCGACTCGATGATTAATAGAACTTATAAATTTAATTCTAATGGGCGAGAATAACTATTTAAAATTTATATTATCTTATTTGCGTGAGGCAAATGGAACAAAGGAGCTCATCGAGTTGAAAGATTATTGGCATATAATTTTAAATAAACGACATTAATAAAGCATACAAATATATATATTAAATGAACCGCCAGGTAAGAAAAGAAAAGTTTAAAGACTAGAGATTTAAAGAATTACGAGATAGATTTACAGTAGCATGAATAAAAGGTTTTATAAAAATTGTTACATTAAAGAATAAAGAGCTCTTAAATAGGAGGAGAGTAAAATAAAGTTCGAACTGGCCAGAAAGTTTAACGTTCATTATAGAAATATATTACCCCTTCCGCTGGTCCTTAAGTTGCACCTCCAAGTTGTTGAAAACGTAGGCATCATTGGTTGACTACTGGAACAGTATTTTAGTAGCTTTCATAATTTTAGCAGAATGATCGGTCCGGAAAAAGGTTCAGCAGCTCCATTGAAGATTTCTCGGGACTTTAGGAACCATAGCCAGATTCCTGATGTTCTAGCCCTCTATCATGATGAAATACAATCTTTATGCGCACAGAGTTCACTGTACTACTCTACAACAAAGCTAGCTCTTTTTTTTCCTGACTTTTCAGGGCTATATCTACTGTTCACTGATCCCTCCGGCTAGCGCTCATTTTGTTATCAATCTCTTTTATAATTCGTTGTTTTCAAAATACATTCCCTCGATAAGGCTTTCAAACTAATTAGCTTGAATTCCTTCTCTAATTGAAAATGAATTCTTAAGATTTGAAAATAATTTAATTAGAAAAATGAATCCTTATCTTTTTTTTATTAATAAAACTTTCCTATTGTTTTTAAGAATTTTAAAGCTTATCGAAGGAATGTGGCTTTTAATCAACGAAACTTTACAAATTATTTAAAAGTAAAAAAAAACAAGTATTCCCGACGCAATGAAACTTTCTAACAATTTATATATATTTAAATATTTACAAGTATATACGCACAATCCACGCAATTTAATATATATAAATTCATGAATATTTTATCACGAATTTATTTAGAGAATTGATCAAATTTAAACTAAACTAATTAATTTTACTACGTATTTGAAACAAGTTATTCATTATGGAAATTAGCGTGGATTGAACATATAAAGCCCCACTGCATCGGAAATTTAAGGTTAGCATTAGGGTAAATAACATGAAGCTAGGATCGAACTCAGATCCGACTGCTTCAGTACATACTATAGAATTATATTGATTTTGATAATTAATAATAAATTTAATTAGAATATGATAATATAAAAGTATATTAAAGATAGATATGCAAATTTTAATTAAGCATTATAATTTAATTGAGCTAGTCGTATTTCAAACTATATTATACATCGAGAAGTAAGGGTACAATATATATATATATTGCTTATAATAATGTCTTTCATACACACTTTAATGGAAAAATTTTTTTTAATAAAGCGGACTTGTTTCCATCATTCTTCATTAGAGTGTTCTCAATTTGGAATGTTTAAATAAAGTTTAAAATGTTCTAAAGACATTCAGTATTCAATATTAGATAAAAGGAATAGTCAATCACACAATAAATATATAAATTAGGGTATCTTAATAATAATAAAAAGGATATAAAGGTGCTTGATGGATGTATATCTGGATTGATTTTAGCTTTGAATTTCAATCTCTTATTTATAAAGACAGAAATCAATTCCAAATGAAGATTAAATTGCACTACCTGCAAATAACAATATAATCTCAGGTCAATCCTGCATTCCTCATATTAGTATTCCATTATTTTATAAAAGTGAAACATTTAACAAAAGTAAAATTAAATCAAAGTAAAACTTTTTTAAAATATTTCAATTTTTTTTTAATGGAATATTGATATGAGGGTTGCAGGATTGACATGGGATTATACTGTTAATTACATTGTAATGAGTCTTCACATTATGTTGACTTTATACTATGCCTTAATAAATATAATTGGTTTCTTTAATTATTTTGTATAAAAAGTTTTACATTTTGTTCCTATAAATTAGCTTTTTTGTTTGTATATAGGACTATATTAATATATAAAAGAGGTAGTTCTACATATAATAATATCTTGATTTTGCTTTTTGAATTGTTATTCCTGTGTATATATAAATAAAAGGTCATGTGAAATTTATTAAGTTTGTTTTAAATAATAACTGAACTGCCCTCTAGCAGCCATGTTCAATAACTTTTTACTGTAAGCAAATGGACCACTTCTTGCTTGTTTATTATCAGTTATTTAAAAATCAACTTACATTAAAATATATCTGCTGGTTTAAGTTTGCTCTCTGTGGCTGTTATTGTTCTGGATAACTCTAAATAAATAGATCTAAAAATTACAATTGGAAGTGACCCATTTTTTTTTGTAAAAAGTTATTGAACATGGCTGCTAGAGGGAAGTACAAATATTATTTAAATTATACTTGGTAAATTTTATATGACATTACATTTATTCAGTATTGAAATTTTATTTATCATCAAATATGTATATATAATCAATAAAGCAAATCATATATAGCGTGACATTGCTTTTACAAATATGTAATACAGGGAGCGTACTAATAGGTCAAACAAGCTCTTAATTGATATGTGTGGTAAGAGAAAATATTTAAAATCTTTATCTGGAACATTCCTAACCCCAGACCAATTGGTTTCAAGCTTTTGACTCACCTCAGTGAAGAGCTAGAATATTCAGACACTAGATCTAAAATATCAACTCAAAGCCCAGCACTGGTGGTCGAGAGGTCAGCGACAGCTGCTTTACAAACAGTTGTCCTGGGTTAGTGGGTTTGCTTCCCGGCTGATGCTATGACACATGAGAAAAAAAAAGCACAGCACTTATTTAATATATAACATTTAAGTAGAAACACTGAAATTTTTGGACATGAAAATGTCTTTATCCCAGCTATCTAACTTAAATAGTTATATAGGACTGAACCAAATTAAGATCTACCATATATTAATAGCTTAGCATTGCCAAGGCCTTAAAAGTAAAATTATAATAATCAATAAAGCCAGATAGATTTGAATTTGGTTCACTTCCATATAGATATTTAAGTTAGATAGCTGGAGTTAAAGATATTTTAATGTCTGAAAATTTCAGAATTTCTACTTAAATGTTATGTATTAAATAAGTGCTGGGCTTTGAGTTAATATTTTAGATATACTGTTTGAATATTGTAGCTCCTCACTAAGATGAGCCAAAAGCTTGATCCCAATTGGTCTAGGTATGGTAATAGTCCAGATAGAGATTTTAAATATTTTCTCTTACAGCACTTAATCAATTAAGAGCTTGTTTGAACTACTGATGCAGTCCCTATATATATATATATATATATATATATATATATAGGGATTAATCATATATATATATATATATATATATATGATTAATCAAAAAAGAAGATTGCTACTTGGTTGACAGAAGTTTTAGAATTCAATTAGTACCATCTAAATCAAGTGAAATTATAGGTGATGTTTTTCAGAGTATTAGTTATGAATTACACAAAAATGAATTCATCTTGGATGACTTGAAAGGATCATCACAGCTGTAGCAAATGAAAAATATTATAAAATGGAACATAGCTGGCCAAGGTGTCTCCTCAGTTGTAGATTATTTCTCATAAAAATTGAAAAGACTGTTATTCCAAATTTTTTTGCTTCACTTAGAACACACTATATATCAGTGTTTTCCTGAAGGTTTGTCGTGGGTATATTAGTGTATTTATACATTGGTCTATTTCATCGTCTAATATAAGTATTTGATGTCTTTAGAAAAAATTAATTTTATTTAAAGATTTCAAATATATTCAACTGTTAGTAATAGCACACAGCTTAGTATATGCATAGCATTTAGAGAAGTATTCACTCTTTTTCAAGTGATGCTGGCCTGACTAGTGACAGTACTGGCATGAGAATCAAACCTGGATACTTAGATTCTGGAATATTGGGATAACACTCTAACCAACAGAACTATCCTGCCAAAGCCAACTGTCAGTATAAATTTCATAGACTTATCTATGAGGTTTCTCATATTTGAAATATTTAAACAAAGTTAATTTTTTAAAGATGTTCCATACTTATATTAGTTGATGAAATCCTCCAATATATAAATATAATACTATACATTAAGTATATATTATAGAGGATTTGAACTCAGATTTTCAAGCTCCCTTCAACTATCCACACTCTCGTACAACTGATACACATGACCACACATGTGTAGAAAAGATTATTAATCACCAATATACTTATTTCATGCTAAACCAGCACTCATCAGTTGGATGGCTGAAAAGTTGGAGGTTGCAGTGGAATGAAGCCTGTCCATTAAAGTATGAAGATTTTCTATCTTAATATAAACTGAGCATTGATTTTATATATATATATATATATATATATATATATGAGAGATGATAGTCTGGACCAACTGATGAGTGCTGGTTCAGCATGAAATACATATATTGGTGATTATTAATCTTTTCTACATGTGTGTGGTCATGTGTATCAGTTGTACAAGATAGTGTGGATAGTTGAAGGGTTCTTGAAAATCCGAGTTCAAATCCTCTATACTTACAATTAAGCTCCCAGGTTTGTGAAGAGTGCCTGGTTTTCAAATATTAAGTATATAGATAATACATTAATTTGTTTGACAAAAGCACAAATTATAAGCATTTGTCAAGAACTAAAACAAGTTTCATCTCTAACTTGGGCTATGAAAAAGGAAGACAAAGATCAAGGAATAAAATTCTTTGATCTATATGTTTAGAGGCTCTTTACTCTGTTAAACTTCAGAATGATAGTAAAATTAATAGGAGCGATCCATCCTAAGTCTTTAACGCCAATAACACATAAATTAGCTGGCAGAAAAGTTTTTACATAGGAAGTATAAATTGTGAAAATTTGAGACTGATTGAAAGAACCATATAGCTATGTATGTCAAATACATACTAAAGTTAGGAAGCAATGATAATAAAATTATTATTACCATTAATATATTTGATAACAAAATAAAAAACTCAGCTTCAACAAATGGAGACTAAAAAATGGATCAGCATTCTGTATATTCCCAAAGTATCACAAAAATTGAAAGGAATTTGTGCAGAAAAATGTAATGTGAGCTTTCACACTTCCCTTCCATTAAACAAACTGCTGAACAATTCAAAGTCTGCTCATGGAATCAGAATACCAAAGCATCTATAAAATCTAATGCAAACAGCCTACACGTAAGTTTGCATATTATGGTGAATTAAGTGCCAAGTTTGCATATTATGGGGAATAAAGTGCTAATCGTTGGAACTAGATTAGCCAGTATATTTACCTATACAATGGAACACTTAGGAGTAAATAACATTCCTCAATATATATAGACCATGAACAGAAATCTGACCATAAATTCAATTTATCAAAGGTTGGAATTATATGCACTGAGAGGGAGGATAGAAAACGAAAAATTAAAGAGGCCTGGGCAATAACAAAATACTGATTCTCAAAAACAGAATAGATACAAGCATTCTTCTTTCGAAGAAATGGGCTATTTAAATATTTTTAAATGTTTAGACAATTACTAATTTCTACATAAACGTGGAGAACCCTAAAGAAATTAGATTGCTATGAATGTGACATTTTATATATGAAAAGTATGCTAAGCTTTAATAAAATCAACGTTTAAATTATAAAGACTAGATTTGCTGTGTGAATGACCATAACATTTATTTAAATATATGATTAATGTAATACCTATTTGATTGTTAAATTAAAATCTTTATGTGTATAGTATTTAAGCAGTAGTTTTAACTACTACTGTAATCAAAATTATTTTAATTTAAATAAATTTTTAATTAAGGTTGAAAGAATTTCGAATACTGATTTAAAAAATAGCATTGGTGGCCGAGTGATTAGCACAGCTGCTTTACAAGCAGTTGTCCCGGGTTCGCTTCCCGGTAGATGTTTTGACTCATGGGGGAAAAAAAAAAGATTTATTTATATATTGCAGTAATCTTTGTGAGTATTTTGATGAGTATTATCGTAAAGAATTGACTTTTCAACTTTTATTGCTTTTCTATATGTCTTATGTTAGCTTCAAACTGTGCATGATCTTAGAAATAAAGGTCTATTATTTTATTTCGGCTTTAAATTCTCAATTGTGTTATACATTTTAGACATGCAGACTTTATTATTCAAGGAATAAGTCTTAGATCTAATTGAAGCTTTAGATTTTTTTTTTCTCAATTTGGAGTGTCAAAAATGATTGATGCCTTTATTATACTATTTTATATATGTGATTACGTCTGAAAAATACGAAGGTAGGGACCTCTATAGGTCTTAAAACACAAGCTTACGCTATGAAAAAAAGAGAGAAGTACGGTATATTTAAGATAGGCAGAAGAAATAATTAATTTGATTTTTATCTAGTTCTTTTTTTTTTTTAAATACTAAACATGAATATATAGTTAAATCGACTTCTCATTTATTTTTATTTAATTCGTTAAGTATAAGGTCAATGATCTAGCTCAGGTTTATTATTTTCAAACATCACATGATCACCATCTCTATACTAGCTGCTGGAGGGTTGCATTAGATTCTAAGATCTAGGTGCAGTGCTCTCAGATCCAAGGCTCTCACTGATGATGGCCACAAGCCAGAAACTAGTCTGGGGATATTGGATGAGTAGGCACTAGATAGGGATTTTATGCACAAGCCTTCTGGCATCCATTGATTACTCTGTTTGGCACAGGGTGGCACTACTGTATGGGGAGTTTTGCCTTTGTTTATTACTTTCGTTGCTCAGAATTCTTTATGAACTCCCAAACAACATTCCTTTTGATTATTTATTTATTTACGGAAATATAATTAATGAAATTAATCAAAGAATTGAACATGGATGTAATACTTTCGGTAGAAATAACAATACTGAAAGTAATATGCCTATAGATTTGAAAAGGACCGTTTTTAATAAATGTGTTTTGCCAGTTCTTACTTATAGATCTCATAGTTGGATATTAAACAGGATAGCAATACTGAAAATACAAATCATTCAATAAAGTACAGAGAGATATATTTTAGGTAGTAACAAGATGGGATCAAAAATGAAATATAAGAGTGAGAGAACAAACAATTGTTACTGACGTCATTGGAAGTATTAAAAAGAAACCGAAGCAAAGCTGAATTGGACATATTGTTGGAAAAAGCTAATAGTAGATGGGCAGTTCACAACTTAAATTGAATTTCAAGAGTTTGTAAAAGACCTCAAATGATACATGTGAGATGGATTGATAAAATGAAGAAGTATGTGGAGAACAGAGGCTAGAGATTGGAGAAAATGGATTAAATATGAAAAACCTTCATCCTGTAATGGAGTGATAATGCTTGAAAATGATGGCAGTAATGATTACTAAGTACATAATGACTGCACTGGTTCTAACTAATCTAAATAAGAAAGTTTTTCTAGCATATTGCCCTGAAGGTTTGTAATGATAGTATTTTACTTGTAGTTATGGATTGTACTATTGCCACCAACCAGAGAATTGTTACTTTTTAAACAATTCAAATTTTTATGTGGTATTTGTGAGTTTTCAAGTAAACTAAAATGGCAGCCTATATTTTTGATAAATCGGCCTACAATCTACAGAAGATGCGTTAGATGTTGAATTAAAACAAAATTAATAGATTGTTAAATTAAAAAAAAACGAATGAATTCTGGTAAATTTCATTGGAAGCTTTATTTCAATTTTTTTTATTTATATTATAACTTGGAAAGCAATAAGACATTCGTAACTTTGTTTAACTTTGGCTATTTCTTTTTTTCAGTTTATAACATATGGAAAAAAAATTGTTATAAAGATAAAAATTTGAACCTTCTAATCACAGAACAGGATGCTGTGGACTACTTCCAAAGGTACAGGATCCTACCCTTCAGAAAAGTGTGTGTTAATGATCATGATATGATTGCAAGTCGCAGACATGAATAAAGTGTAAATATTGTATTTATTTTGTTTCTTTCATTTTTCTATTAATGAGTTAATCTAAAAAAAAAAAAAGAAAATAAACTTTAACTATTATAATTAATTTCCTCACAGTCATTTCTTTTTAAAAAATATCGGTAATAAAAAATAAATTGTAAATATGAAATATAACCTCTCCTAGCAGGCTTTTTTTTGTAAACATTTTTTGGTGGATCCTGAAACTGTAAATTTCTTAAAAATATGTGAGGTGTCATCTAGGTTTACTTGAAAACTTACAAATACCTTTTATAATATATCGCGTATATGAGCACAAACTTTCACACGACCCACCACTTTCTACTCTATCTCATAACACTGATACACTTGAACACATTTATGCCAAAATGATAAATAATCACCAATATATGTATTTCATGCTAAACCAGCAATCATCAGTTGGTCCAGATTATCATCTCTACACATATATGCAATAAGTATTTAGATATATATTAAGATAGCCAATCTTCATACTTTAATGGACAGGCTGCAATCCACTCCACACTCCAACTCTTCATCCAACCATCCAATTGAAAATCTGATGATGGAATGCTCAAAGGCCACCCTGAGACAGAGATACTTTTTGAAATAAGTTCAACTCTTAGTAATAGCAGAGACTAGTAAACAATGCAATGTTTTCTGTGATGTTATTCTTCTTTCTTTAAAAGTTTCTCACCTGACCAGTAACAATCTAGCATGAGACTTGAACTAGTAGCCTTTAAATTCATGAATACTGAATTTACGATAATCAGTTAATCTATCAGAGCCAATACTCAGTAGACGTTTTATATATTTATATGTGAGGATCTTTCCGATTATTCTGTCTTTATAGACAAGTTTAATGAGTAGTTTTCAAACATTGTGGATTTTGTTTTGTGGAATTATTTATCAGTATTATGTGAGCAGATTTTTCAAATTTTGTTTTCTTTTTTTTACTTTTTTTTATATTCAAAATTCTTGGAGTTTCCAATAAAAATATGTTCATTGGTCCATACATGCTAAATGCATCAACACTGAAGATGAGGTGGAAATAAAACCACTCAAAATATGTTTTATACTAACTGTGATGTTATTTCTAGCAATTGAATGAATATGGAAAAGTATAAATAAAATTTACATTTTTTTTGAAACATTTTCACACTTCAACTGCACTAGGGAAGTAATCCAGTATATATCTAGTAAAATAATTTCTGCAACATAACGTTGGAGAGAACCTATTCATTTTCATTAAGTTATGCAGTTGCTGGTTGATGAGAGTTTTTGTATTTGTTTATCTTCTAGCTAAAAGTAACTAAATATCCATTTACTAATTAACAGTTACATAACTAACTGGGTTGAGAATTGATCTGTAGACTTAATGTCTTCTAATATCACCCAGAGTTTTTCAGCTACATGCATATATTTCAAATGCAATCAGATGTGATGTACATATGTGCTAATCGTATGGACGGAAAAGAGATGTGATTTCAGCATTGATGAATTTTTCAGGCTTCTTTTTAAAAAGTTTCTATTACCAGAGTGATGAGGATAATACAATAGCTTGATAAAAAAATCATTGTCATGAAAATTTGTAACTGTATATAAATAATTAAATAATAAAAGAGTGTTTCATGGTGAAAATGAGTACAGTTTTGTGAGAGAGACCTCTATTGACCATGTAAAAATTACCTAAACACTATTCTAAAAAAAATGCTACATTAACTGTTTTCAAAACAGGCAAAACTCTGTATATGTATTCATTGCCATGATATAGAGAAAAATAGACTGCAGAAAGTATTTAAGTGTTTTATAGAGATATATTTTTGGTGGAAGAAATTAAAAGATAGCACTACAACATATTAAATAAATAAAAAAAATGGACCATCATGTTTTATATGTGGAGATATTTGTAGCATCTTGTACTTTATTATTAATATTATTATCAGTAGTAGTATCATTACTATTGCCACTATTATTATAATTACTCTTCATATTCATTTGATATCATTGTTTATAATTAATACAGGGTTTTTTGCAATAGTATCTGTTTTTGTGTTAATATCATTTATGTTAATAACTATTGTTTTTGTATATATTTATTGATTGCAGGTCATCAAGTCATATTGTTTCTTTATGTTTCCAATTATACAAGACAAATTACTTATTTTATTATCTCTTGAAATTCTTGCCTGGATCTGCTTTTGTGATTTTTTACATTGCTTAGTATCGGAGTGTATTACAATATCTCCATTTTGGATGGTTGTACTATTTATTCATAATCCTTATGTACTTTATAAAATTATACCGTGTATATTATTTTTAATAGGTCTAGATTGATTTATATATATGATATTTATTATAATTCTGGTGGATTATCTGTTGTTAAGGTTTATAAGTATAGATTGATTATTGATATGTATTATCATCATTCATTTGTTTATCATAATGTGATCATTGTAAATACTCATTTAGCTAAAAGCTTTTGGCTGGCATTGCCAGATTTAAAGTTAGAAAGTAATCATTCATTTATAATGTAAGAATGTTTTAATTATTTTATTATTGCTTATTCACTAAATGATGTCCATATATATTATTTTGTATATTTAAAAAGTGTTATAATATTTGATTATTGAATTGCATATAATCATTTTTACTTATTATTATTTTTAATTATAAATATGCGACTTTTTTCGCATGCGTTAGTGAAGCTATAATTATACTTAAAATAATGTTTAATAGGTCTGCTTAGCGCTTTCGAGATTTAATGTTCGAATCTCATACTCATAGCTTTGTGAATGAAGTTTGTTGTGATTTATTGTACACATATGCAAATGAGTTTGAATATTTAATTAGATAGTCCATTGTTTAGAGAGAGCAAAACATACCTCTCTTCTATTAATGGCACTGAGATCATTTGCTATGTAAAAAAAACTTCTTTAACTTTTCTTTTGGCATCACTCTTCTCTGTACAAATTATTTGGTCAGAACTAGGTTCGAATACATGGCCTGTAGCTGCTTGGTGGTCCCACAATACTGATGTTCCTTCATTTTTCTTTTTAAGCAGACCTATTAAACATTATTTTAAGTATAATTATAGCTTCACTAACGCATGCGAAAAAAGTCGCATATTTATAATTACAATTTTTAGTAGTGGAGAGAAAAACAATTTATTATTATTATTTTTGTGAATTGCACATGATTAATATATATATTATCTTTTTTGTAATTATTTTGGGATTTAACGACTCTTATCAATAAAATAATTCAGGTCTCTTCTTATTTGGAATTGTTTTATTCTTATTTTATTTTATATATTGTTAAATAACTGAATAAAAATATTATTATTACTATTATAATTAAGTATTTATACAGCGCTATGTTGATAAATTGTAAATGTAAATTAGCGATCAGGCTATTATTATTCTTATGATGATGATGATGGAATGATGCATTTTACATTTGTTTATTAGTTGTTGCTTTGTGCTTTAAATAAAAATTGAAAATGGAAATTATTATTTTGCAATGTCATTTTAATTATATTTTTCTCTTGCTGTTAAAATGTTCATATCTGTTTGTGCATCATTGCTTATAAATTGTTTGGAAGGTCATGTGACATTAAAGAACCAATCCAGTCACTTTTAATTATCAAATCCATTATTCTGCATCAGCTGTACTCCGCAGCAATTCAGTAAGAACTATTCAGAAAAAAACTTAGATATTAAAATTAAAGAAATATAAAAAAATTTCAGTTCTGTTAAATGTTTTTTTTTTTAATTTTTAACTTATTAATTATATCATAATATTGATTTTTCTCTTCATTTGTATTAGTAATTCAAGTTTTCAAACTTCTCATTATGGTGAATTTCACCAAAAGTGCACTGAGCATTTGGTTATAAAGAATAAAGAAACTACTTCAATACACAAATGAACAAATATTGCAAAGTTTAATTATATTTTAAATAAAATTCTGTACTTCCATCATGAAATCAAATACCAATTTCCTTTATGACAAACAAAAGGTTAATACTCGTTAAATGAAGATTTTATGGAATATGGAATTAATTCAATATTTAAAAACTTTAATGAAATTGAAATTAGTGTTTTCTTTGTCAATAATCCATTTCAAAATAATTTAAATATTATATACATTATTTCAAAAAATTTATGTTTCTCTGATATAATTTGTAGAATATAAACATATTTCAATATAAATTTTGTTAAATATAAACAGAAAAATAAAATTGAAGTAAATATTTGAATCTGTATCTGCTAAATCTCAAAAATTATATTGATATTGAAAAAAATATTATTTCCTTTTGTATTTTTTGTTTAAAAATATTACAAATTCATATGATTTTTAGATGTATACTCACTGGGATACCCTTTCTACAGTGTAGATAGATATCTGTTGATATTCTAATATATTCCATATGGATGAACAACACCCGCTTAATATATATATATATATAAACAATTATAAAATAGAAAATTGAATTTGAATGATAAGTTTGGGTTCTTATAGATACTCTTAAAATATTATCAACCTTATTGCTTTTCCAATAAATGACTAAGCAAGTTACAACTGAATTCGCAGGAAACCACTAAGATTCCAATGTAATAACATGACTATCAAGTTACTTAGGAAAATAGTAGTTTCAAAATGTATGCAATTATGTTTTTAGCTAAACATCACATGAGTATTGATGGAGAGTTTTGCCTGTTTAGCTAAAACATATTTTTACATTTTAAATCCATTAACTTAAGTAATAATAGAAAAAAATCTTGCTCTTCTGAATAAGATAAGCTCTTATTTGTTTGATTTGATAAACATTATGATTCTCATATCATTCATGTTTTAATATGCCATACTATGCAGAACATTGACTATGAACTTATGGTATCATAGTTTGTGCATCCATTGTTATAGTCATGAATCAATATTTGAGACTAGTCGTAATTTGTTTTCAAATAGATTATCCATACTAATTTTAGTACCTATTAATAGAGATTAATAATTGGGAATTTAGCTATTTTAGGATAAAGGTTCCAGATTAATCTCAGTTAATCTGATGAGTACTGATACACTGATTGAAACAATATGATACTGTCTTCAGTATTGATGAGAATTATATTCATATTTAGATTTTAGAGATGAAGGTTTCTGAAATAAAATCCAAGTATTAATTCTGTTATTTGAACATCAGCTGACCTCCTGAACAACTGACCATTTAATTAATTTTTCATGTTATGGTTTAAATAAACAAATAGTTTATACTTTGTGGCTACAAAATATCCAAGAAATAGAATGCATAATCATTTCATTTGCATAAATTTGCATCACTCCGAGTCAATTTATTATATTTTGTAATACGACTATGATTATGAGAGCTTGAACCTTGAAAGCGTTTAGCCATTTAATGAATAGATATTAAAATAATATATATTTTCTTTATTTGTTTTTAGATTTGTGTGCTTGTGCATGTTAGCGCATTTTATATATTTTGATTTTATGGTTTAGTGAAGTGGAAGAATAATAGAATTGAGGTATAGATTAATGGATCAAACTTTTTAATGTTTATACTTTTAATTTCTGATTGACTTACCATTCAATTTTTTTTACACCAAATATTCTGAGAGATATCATTTTTGTAAAATAAATAAATTGGTCATAAAACAGTTTTAAAGGAAAAACATAAATTCTATATATTATCAAAAGTAATTTATATTTGATCCAAATTTAATAATTTTGCATTTGGTAAATCTGTGATTTAATTTGTGTTCTTCCATCTTTGATGAAATAAAGATAGTTTTTGGTGATTTTTAACTTTTAGCACATGCACACAAGCAATAATTTTTTGAATATAAATCAGTTATATATCATCTTATCTGATTTAAATAGACAAAGTAATTTATTTTAATCCAACTTGTAAATATATATATATATATATATTTTAGATTTTACAATATGAAAAGCATGATTTCAGCTTTTTTTAAAACAGGAATTGCAAGTTTGATTTTACTGATAATATTGTGGGATAATTAGTAACTTTATTCAGGTTTTTATCATATACCTAAAGAAGGAATTTATTTGTTGTAATTAAATATATTCTTGTAGCAGGAACAACTATGATTAAAATTGTAAATAGAAAATTTTTTTTAAATAAGCAAAAAATTGAAGTATTTTTTTTATTAATAAAAGTATATATTATAATTTTCTTTTTACATTTTGTTGATACAGAGAATATTTTATCATTGCCATATTATGTTAACTATACAGAACATCAACCCAGAGGCATTCATTCTGAGAAATACAAGAAAAAATACTGTAATCATATTTTTTTAAAAAAATTGTCTTTATATTGTCATCTATTGAGATAAGTAGTTCTTTTTTTATTTATTTATAAATTTGGATAGTGTAAAAATATTGATTTTTTAATTTAAAAAAAAGTCAAATGATTTCTGTATTTGAAAGTCAAACAATACATTATCTTCTTCTCTTTGATTCATTTCTTTCTTTGTCATCTATTTTTTAGATCATTAGTAGAATTACTTAGTGATAAATTTTGTAATAATTAAGAACTTGTTTTTTATGTGTGAAGTTTATTAAAATATGTTATTTTTATGTAAAAATTGTGTAATAATTATTATTTCATTGTTATTTTATATGTATATGTGTTATTTTTAAAAATAGGTTTTTATTTTATAGAAAAAACAATAACATTGGGATTATCTCATCTTATGGAAATTATAGCTTATATTTTATTGCCAATTTTGTGTTAGGATAATTTAAGATATTTTAAAAACTAGAAAACAATTTTAATATTTTAAAGCAGAATTTGATAGATTTATTAGAAATCAATATTTATTCAGGTACTTACGGATAATTTGCCTGATGACGTATTTGACCCACCGGTTTCCCTTCCGGTAGGCATCGACGATCTTTGTATGACAACGTTGTCATGGCAACGAAGTGACTGGCGTGATTAATCCATCAGAGAGTCAATTTTTTTTTTTTTTTTAACCGCGAGATTTAAAATTCGGAGAGAGATTTTGGAAATTTTTTGATTTTTCTATCTATTGTGATTTTGCTATCCACTTGATAACAGTGATTTTTTTCCAGCACGTCAGCACCTGGACTCATATTTGAGCGAGTTTATGTGGAGGCAGTCGTACAAAGCGCTGCAATTTTAGAACATATATCCCAATTCAGTCCTCCACAGTTAACGCTATTTGTAAGTAATTTTAATTTTTTTTTTATAATAATTATAATTTTAGAATTAATTATATTATTGAATATAGACAATAAGTAATCCAAATGCATGTAAAAGTAACGTCACCATTAATGCCATATTCGCATTAAATCTTTATTTTAAATGTACAAACAATTTTTGTTAATATTTCTTCAATGAATTTGTAAATAATTTTCAATAATTTTTTTAATAAAATTACCAATATACAGTCCGTTTTTAAAATTACCAAATGCTTGTAGAAACTACGTCGTGTTACACCACATTTTATACAAGATGGCGATTAATGGTAGATTCGCATTAACTTTTTATTTTTTTTTTAAATTTACAAAAAAAATTTTTTTTATATATTTCTTCAATTATCAAACTTCCACTTAATTACATTTAATTTGTAAATAATTTTTGGGTTAATATTTCTACAAATATCAAATTATTTTTCGTAAATTCATTAGCCAATGTATGTAAAAGTAGGGCATGTGATCGCGATTAATGGCACATTTTTATGTGATCGCCATTAACGGCACATTTTCACTAATTTTTTGTTTCTATATTTTGTATTGACCTTATTTTGTATTTCATGCATGTAAATTTTCACTAATTTGTTGGGTTTTGTATTTTTGGGTTAATATTTCTACAAATATCAAATTATTTTTCGTAAATTCATCGGCTATACAGTACGCTTTTAAAATTAGCGAATGATCGCCATTAATGGCACATTTTCAATAATTTATTTTTTTATTTTGTATTGACCTTATTTTGTATTTCATGCATGTAAATTTTCACTAATTTGTTGGGTTTTTTTCTACAAATATCAAATTATTTTTCGTAAATTCATTGGCTATATTTTGTATTTTATATCTTGTACTACAAGCTTCGCTTGGCAAAAACACCCAGGGCCCCCCCCCAACAACTCCAGCGCTCCGCGCTGTGATCGCCATTAACGGCACATTTTCAATAATTTTTTGTTTTTTTATTTTGTATTGACCTTATTTTGTATTTCATGCATGTAAATTTTCACTAATTTGTTGGGTTTTGTATTTTTGGGTTAATATTTCTACAAATATCAAATTATTTTTCGTAAATTCATCGGCTATACAGTACGCTTTTAAAATTAGCGAATGATCGCCATTAATGGCACATTTTCAATAATTTATTTTTTTATTTTGTATTGACCTTATTTTGTATTTCATGCATGTAAATTTTCACTAATTTGTTGGGTTTTTTTCTACAAATATCAAATTATTTTTCGTAAATTCATTGGCTATATTTTGTATTTTATATCTTGTACTACAAGCTTCGCTTGGCAAAAACACCCAGGGCCCTACAAATATCAAATTATTTTTCGTAAATTCATCGGCTATACAGTACGTTTTTAAAAGTAGCGAATGATCGCCATTAATGGCACATTTTCAATAATTTATTATTTTATTTTGTATTGACCTTATTTTGTATTTCATGCATGTAAATTTTCACTAATTTGTTGGGTACATTTTAAATAATTTTGTGTTACTATATTTGTATTCACCGTATTAAATTTTCACAAATTTTTTTTTTTTTGTATTTTTTTCCAGGACCAAGAAGAAGCATGCTGGTGTTCCTTTTGTTTTTTATCACATGCTCAACCGATGATGTATTACCCTGAAGGTATACCGGTTTAATGTTGCGCTTTTAACGTGACGTGTTCACGTGATATGCGGGCACATCTTATCGAGTAGATGTGTCTGCAGATCACTTGGAGACGTTATCTTAAAAATCGCAACATTAGACCGGTATGCCTTCAGGGTAATATGTCATCAGGCAAATTATCCGTAAGTACCTTTATG